>JBAKBP010006056.1:0-114713 GCA_037953745.1 Lithodes maja
CACCTTCCCAACTCCAAATGTGACTGATTTGAATGCCCACTACTCGGGTCTTATATACTATGCAATGATGGTGTAGGAACGAATCAGGAGGTGGGGGATGGTGCGCGCCCCAATCACAGCTCCTCTAGTTGCGTAGCAGGTGCGTGGTACAATGGCGTCGATTATCGTCATAGCGTCGGGTCGTCGAAGTAGTTTGCAGGGTCCCATATGACGCGCAGGTGTGAAGGCTTGTTTGCTGGTATGCAGGCGAACTGGTTTCCCACTCACTGGTTCGCTCGCTGGTCTGCTTCGCCGCCTGGGTAATTCGGCACTCCTTCAACTCTTAACTCTAACTCTTCAATAAACACATACAGGGCTCCGTATGTCAGAATATATATATATATTATTATTTATTTATATTTTAAATGTGACAACCCCATTGCCCGGCACTTTTGTGGCTGGAGGTTGGGTGTAGGATTCGCACCTCCAGTAATGGCTCCCAGTGATGGATGGATAGCGACCTTCTACATTGGATTAAATGGTTGTTCTGTTGTTATTTTAGCCTTCCTTCTCACCCCTTCTTAGGGATTTTGGCGGCTGGAAATGCAACTACTGTACAGTATATATAGTACAGTACGGTAAAACCTCGCCCATCCAGACTAATTGGGGGAGAACCCTGTCTGGATCTGCCAAAAGTCTATCTATCTCTCTATCTATCTATTGCCTGACGCCATGATTCCCGAAGGGGTGGCCACGAACGAACCGCCCCCAAGCACCTCTGTCCCCAGTCAGTCGACGCCCCTCCTCCCAACCAGCACCGCCTTCATTCATATACTTCCTCACTCCATCCTTCCACCTCTCCTTCGGTCTACCTCTCCCTCTCTGTCCTTTCACTTCGCTCTCGTACACCCTCTTAGTCATTCTCTCGCTTCCCATACGTTCCATATGGCCGAACCATCTCAAGTTGTTCCTTTTCACACTTTCCAGCACATCTACCTCCACACCACACCTCCTTCTTACTTCCTCATTCGTCTGGCTATCCTTCGATGTAACTCCGCACGCACTTCTCAAGTAACTCATTTCCACCGCTCTCACTCTTGGTCTGAGTCTCTCCACGAACGTCCATGCTTCGCTTCCGTAAGTTAGTGTCGGGATTACCACACTGTCATGCAAGGACTTCTTCACTTCCATACTGTCCACTCTATTTCTTGTTACTGCTTTCAACGTTCCTACAACCCTCTTCCCCTGTTGCACCCTCTCCCGCACTTCTTCATCCACAGTCCCATCTTTACTCAACACACTGCCCAGATACTTAAAAGAGCTGACGATCTCCTTAGCCTGACCGTTCAACTTCACCTCACCCCTTTCGAAGAACATAACCTTGCTTTTCCCCACATTTACCTTCAAATTTCGTTTTTCGCACACTGTTCCAAACTCATTTACCAGACCCTGCAACTCCCATTCATTATCGCTCATCAGAACTGTGTCATCCGCAAACAGCAGTATAGGCAGCTTCCACTCATTTCCCTCCCTTCTCAGTGATACACCAACATCCACTGCTCTTCCTAGTATTTCTTTCATGACTCCATCCATATATACAGTAAACAACCACCAAAAGTCTGGATATACTGTATATTCAGCCATTCAGACAAATCCGGGTGGCTGAAACATGAGTCCGGATATCTAACCTAAATAATCAAACTTAGGTTTCAGCCATCCATATAAATCCGGATGGCTGACATACAAGTCTGGATATCTAACGCTGGATGTAAACAATACGTGCGGTAACTTGTATTCGTCTCGTTCGTTTCCGAATTGACTTTTATTTTTCCCAAGCCATCCAGATAAGTTGGGTTGACTGAAACATGAGTTTGGATCGAAATGCCTGTCTGGATATCTTGGGTTTCGGGATCTGAGAGAAAAAGCGCCAGCATAAAAGCCAAGTCATAACTTGGATGAGATACCGGCTCTCTTTCTCTCTTCTCAGGTCTGCACTCGTGTGTGTGTGTCTCAGGGGTACTAGGTCTTCCCCGCTACAGAGGACAAGAGTGAGAAACTTGGACTTTAAAATGGCCAGGGCAGAGGGCCGAATTGGGGAGCAACTGGGTTGAATTGAGGGAGGTACAATAAGATAAACTATAAGGAAACTAGAATAAGCTAGATAATACACCACTTTGTAATTGTCACTTTAATTAATAATAATAAAAAAAAAAATTTAAAGAAAACATGCTTACGTGCCTCCTGCATATCGTTAAAGGCGACTAAAGATGAATTAAATGGGAGTACAGTATTTGTTCTTTCAATGAGAGGTTGATATAATAATAAGTAAATATAGCCTACAAAATTGATCTTGAGATTTTGGACTGACATGATTTTTTTTTTTTTTTTTTTTTTGGTTTAGGACTGGGTGCAAATTTGATCTCTTGCCGACCTGCTGGCCCGGGGCTGGGTAGAGTACCATGGCTGTGAGGCCTCGACCTCTAGACATCTTCAAGCATTCAAGTAAGTAAGTACATACTGTACAAATTTAAAGACCGTTCTGTCCACAGAGAATGTGGTTACAGTCTCACGTCCTAAATAGCGACTAAGTAAGTATAAGAAAGCCCAGCTTTGCGACTAGGCCCATTTGCATGTGTAATAATTTACAAGTCCGGCTTCCGCTTTACGCCCTTAAAACCTGTCGCAGATTAAGAGATATGACTGTAGGAATCCATAGAATAGTGAAATTCAGAACAGAAATGCTGAATTAATGATATATTATTTATGGATATTGACAATGTTTCAATGCTTACCCTCGAAACCTCTGTTTTCTATTGTTACAATACGCGATCTCGGAGATGTTCTTCACTCTCCCACAGTGCTTTCTAGTACAGTAAACTTCCGTTAATCCGACGACCGATGATTCGAATCTCCCAATAGTCCGAATTTTTCAATTTGAGGCCAAATCCGAATTCTCCCGATGGTCCGAATTTCAAGAAGTCCCAAAGCTCAAGACTGAATGAATCAGTCTTGAGCTTGAAAATGCACCTTTGGATGTAAAATTACAAGAACTTCTCAGGGAGGTGCCGTTGTTAAGGCATTACTTCCCGAACCACATCTGATCTTAAAGAGCAAGACAAACTTGCTAGTAGACGGAAGAAGAAGAAGACGTTTATATCAGCAGATTCCTTTGACCATTAATCTGAATGTTTTGAAGTAGGTAATAGGCTACAATGACAATGGTAAACTTTTGAAGTGATTTCATGAACATATGATATGTGTGTGTGCACCATTGTGTCATTTGGGTGGCCTAATGTCTCGATGTTTTCGTCATACACAGGTTCATAGGGGTAAAGTCCGATAATCCGAAAAAACCACTAATCCGAACGAGGGCCGGTCCCCTGCCCTTCGGATTAACGGAAGTTTACTGTAATTTGAAGTCCTCTACATCATTTTTCAGAGCGGCGGGGGTCTGGGGGCAGCAGTCCCCAGGTTAGGTTAAGGTATATACATACATACAGTACATACACAAATTTACCGCCTTCTGTATGGTACCCGTTATATGACGGACGCCATTTTGAGGCTATTATGAACCTTGAAAGAGAGGCCAGGTGTCAAAGGGAGCATAGGGGGGCTCGCGGGCACACTGAGTGCGTGAAACAGCTGTCTCACTTATGTGCCGTGTCACACTTAGCAAAAACAGCAAAAATTGCCACAAAAATTACCCTCGGAGAGTGCTGAACGCATTACCGAGGTAGTCCGCTAGGGCATGGAAGCATACATTCCATTTCCTTTCTCTCAGTCTAATGCTAAAAAATCTTGGTTTACTCACGCTTGTTCTACTGCTGTCCGCAACAAGGAGGAAGCATTAAAACGCTACCGTCGCCTTCAAACTCAAGAATCTCATACTTCCTATGTTTCTGCCCGGAATCAAGCCAAATCTGTTCTTCGACTCGCCAAACACTCTTTCATCAATAATAAATGCACTGAACTATCCAACTCTGATGGTGATGGGCTGGTCTATCAGAGTGAGAGCTGAGCGATCTCTGCCATACCCATAGCTTATTCTGACTGTTTCTTTTACTTATATATTTTCTAGATCTCTTCCGTGGATTGACCTCCCTACTGCCAACCTAGAGGTTGACAGATTGGGAGCCAAAGTGTCGCATTTTTCCTTTGTCCCTCAACTTTCCCTTCATAATTGCTGAGGGGCACAGGGTCTTGGGTGGGGCTTTGGTTTCCCGGGCGTTTCCGCACCCTCCTCAGCTCCCCGCCTTGGAGTGGCTTCGGTCACCCGGGCTTTATTAGTGGTAAGCAGGGAGGGTTTTGTGGGGGCGCTCGTTTATGGCCTTGGCCTTGCTCGGGACCTTGGGGCTGTTCGGCCAGGCAGCCTGGGGAACAGCAACAACAACAGAAACTCTAGCTCTTCCCAAACTTTCTGGCATCTAGCCAACTCCAACAATTTTTCTTCCTCGTCTTTCCCTCCCCTTTTCCACTCTGACGGTACTATTGTCACTTCTTCCTTTGACAAGGCTAAACTCTTCGCCCAAACTTAAGCTAAAAACTCCCCCTTCGATGATTCCGGTGCTATTCCTCCCTCTTCACCCCCTCTCACTTACTCATGCCTAATATCCTAATCTCTTCTAAAGATGTACTTTTTACCCTCTCTGGGCTAAATACTAAGAAGGTGTACGGTCTGGATGGTGTTCATCCTGTTGTACTAAAAAAAATTGCTTCAGTGCTGACTCCCTGCCTAGGCAAACTCTTCCGTCTCTCCTCTAACGTCTTCCCTTCTTGCTGAAAGTTTGCTCTCATTTAACCTGTCCCAAAGAAGGGTGACCGCTCTCAACCCTCCAACTATCGTCCAATTGCTCTCATTTCTTGCATCTCAAAATTTCTTGAGCATCTCTCTTCTCATAATCTACTCTCAGATCGCCAGTATGGATTTCTTAAGGGTCGCTCTACTGGTGATCTTCTTTCATATCTTACTAACTCTTGGTCATCCTCCTTCCGGGGCTTTGGTGAGACATTTTCTATTGCGTTAGACATATCGAAGGCCTTTGATAGAGTCTTGCACAAATCTCTATTTAGTATTGGTTCCTTCGTCAATGACGAAGAGCCTATACTATAATTATATAGGCTGAGATTCCGGGACCCGTTCGGGATTCCCCGGAGTTCTTATCACAACCATTGCATATATAGCATAAAAACAATCTTTGGTTAATACCCATTAAATCTTACCAAGGGCTCGTCATTGAAAATGAATACCACTAGAAATAATTTTTTAAAGAAGAATCTATCATTTCAAACCTCCCGGTGCCTCAGCCCTCCAGCTGTGCTGTGGTCATGCTTCCCTTGCACGTGATGCCAGATTTTCTAGCGTGTTTATCTGCCTCTTTACGGTTGTGATCCAGGCGAGTCGGACGTGTGCCCCCTTGCTCTGGGCGTCTCAGCGTTTGCCTGGCTTTCTCACTCCTAGTGAGTCCTTGTTATATATTATTTGAGTTAGGTCCAAACATGAATTGAGTAATCGCCCTGTATGTTTCAGAGGGCCACCGTCCACGCCTGTCCACACCGAAAGTATATGGATACCGCTTCGCCATTCTTAATATTTGTTCTTCGTCGTAGTAAGTGATTATTGCTGTAATAGGCTATATCCTATACAATGCTTCTCTCTATCTATTGCTGGACGCCTTACTCCCCTTACGAGGGTGGCCATACACAGAATGCCCCCAAGCGGACCTATTCCCTGTGAGAGGGACAACCCGAGCCAGTTTAGTGAAGGACTTACAGGATTGACCACTCAATTTAGGATCTGTCCGACTCCGAGGCCCTCTGTGTATCTTGTTAGCACTATTTTTCTACAGTGGTGTTCGGCTAATCCATCCACTAACCTGCCTTACCCTTAGGTAAATGGTGATGGGCTTGCATTTAATTATTTACTTATCGTAGGCTATTATTCATCTTATTCGTGTGCCCTCAGGATACACGTTGAACTCCAGGATATTATTAATTCAAGTTTTCTTTGTCGTAAAGTAGCCTACATTGTTTCCTGAAATTCTACTAGTATTAAATTTTTCAAAGTCACTTCACTTTTATAAGTCGCTTCACTTTATAGTTTACATGCTTCTAGCATTACTTCGAGCTGATAGGGTCTTAGCTAGACTTATTGATTCCCTTATATGTCCCATTCTTGTACCAGTACTTATTTATAAGGCCATGCTTTGTTCGCCACCTCGGGCAAGTGTCCACGAGGGCGGCCAATAGGCCTAGCTAGCTCGGCTTCCCTCTACTGAATTTTACATGAGGGACCAATTGTTCTCTTCCTATATGAGTAATATGTTATGAAGTGCTTCGATACCAATGATTCCTAAGAGTTTGCATGACCAAGTGCAAGAGCACCAACTAAACCTATACAATTTGCATGCTTCGAGTCCCGGAGTCGGCGGGGCTCCTGTGTCCCTCCGTTCTCTCCGGGTCTCCGGGTTTAGAACTCTGGGTACTAAATGGTTTCGAGTAAATAAAGTATATGAATATTATGAAGTGCTTCAGATTCCTACAGTGCAAGAGCACCAACATAATTATATGTTAATTTCTTAAAATAGAAAGAGTTTGCATGAAACCAAATGGAGCAACAAAGTTTCCTCCAGTGCAAGTGCACCAACTAACCCTATACAATTGCATGCTTCGAGTCCCGGAGTCGGCGGGGCTCCTGTGTCCCTCCGTTCTCTTCGGGTCTCAAGGTTTTAGACCTCCGGGTACTAAATGGTTTCAAGGAAACCGAGGAGCAATAACCAATACACCAAGGGTGCATTTGAGGCGCTCATTCGCGGAACGTGTTGACCGCCCAAAATAAAAAACGGAGTAAATCGCGTCTGAAGTTTGCCGACTTATAAAAAGCTGTAACTATCAGACCCGATTAAGGAGAGAGGTGACAGTGTTTTCAAAATGTTCGGAAAATAGTATCTAGCCACGTACCACAAAAAAAAAAATAATAAATTGCTTGTAATTTATCGCAGAACATGATAGTTGCCCAAAATAAAAAAAGGAGTAAATCGCGTCTGAAGTTTGCCGACTTATAAAAAGCTGTAACTATCAGACCCGATTAACCCTTGTCTAGCGGGCCCTCTGTGGCCGTTTTGGGCCTTTTCAGGCCATTCTGACAGCTATATCAACCATCAGTATGAAAGGAACTGTATTGTGCCGAAAACTAGGTGGAAATCGCTACACATTGACGTAACATACAGCTACGTAGCACTCGTGGAGCACTGACAGTGTTACCTCGAAGATGGAAGTTTAGCAGATTTTGCTACCTTGCTCACTTTTAGCGAACTATTGGTTACACTGTGATCCTCTCGCGCGGTGGGGGAACTGGAGTTAGTGTGGGCCGGGAGGCCACAGATATCGGACGTATGGATCATTACTATCCCACTCATTTTCACTCGATTTACACCATTTTTTCACTCGTTTTTTGCCTGTTTTTTCAACTCGACTTATGTGGTGAGCCGCTCTTTAAGGGTTAAGGAGAGAGGTGACAGTGTTATCAAAATGTTCGGAAAATAGTATCTAGCCATGAACCACAAAAAAAAAATAATAAATTGCTTGTAATTAATAGTAACGTGAGTGTGATTGAAATAATCCCATGATTTTATAACCCCATATCAATTCAATACTGTAGAAACGTTGAGAAAAAGCAAATGTATAACAATAAAACATAAATAATATTATCAGTGAATAATAATAAGACATGGAAGAGTAGGGTAAGATAATAGAAACATAATTTTATAAAATTAATAAGTGATAATAAAGATTAGAAAATGGAGGAAGACATGGTGAATAATAATGAATAAGTAAAACACAAGAATAGAGTAATAATTTTGCTACTTTAATGTTATTGATTTATTATTATAGAAAGTAAGCTAGTATTACTGTTAATTAATTAATTTGGGATATTTTATTCAGCTTGGGAAGGACATGATTTTACAAAATTGTAATCTAAGGAAGGAATTTGATGGCTAGTTACTATAATGTTCTTGTGTAAAGATTGCTATTGTTTAACAATTTTACCTTACTAAAATGCATTATTACTCTATTCTATTGTTACATTTATAATTATATTCATACTCACCGAGTAGTCAGGCAGTGTCGCTATCACTGTCACTATCATCTGCATACTCTTGCAGGTTGTCATCAATATCAGAGGAGTCAGAGTTGTTGTCCAAGGCTGGTCTAGCTGCTCTACTGAGGTCCCTCTGCATACGAAAAAGTTCCTGGTAATACTCCGAGTGGATTGGCGGAATGTAGGATAGCAGGTCGTGGACGGCTTGGAGTTTGTCAGCTTGAAGTTTGATGGCAGCTGGGTACTTGGGGGTGAGTGGCACTCGTGACAGATTAAAGGCCGATGGAGCATACTTGGCTTTACCTGGCATAAGCCTGAGACAATGCAGAGGCCCCTCGTAGCCTCGAGACAGCTGATACCCATCCCTATATTGCAGAGTAAAGCAGAATCGGCGACATTCAGAGAATAGGAGTGGCTTGGCAGGTGTACGGTGAGTTATGACACTTTGCAACAGGTCTAAGTTTAGAAAGTCCTCTCTCACCATGGGAATGACCTTGTTACCTGCGTGGACCGCACGCTCAATCACCTTGATATAGTGTTCAAAATCATAGATGTTCCCCTCAACCCTGAAGCGCTTTTCTATGTTCCCAAAAGCCCTGTCACACGCCATGTAACTATGTCCTGGGATGAGGAAATAATGGACCACTTCCTGAAGACGGCGACTGTGCAGTTCGTAAAGATGGCAGAGCATGATATTAATGTTCTTATTCTGTCCACCACAATTGTCACTGAATAGTATAAGCTTGCCAAAATCACCATGAAGCAGTACTTCATTCTCGATCCACTTTTTGATGCACGAACCCACCTCGACCGAGCCACGCCCACCTGTCACCTCATCCCACACGAAGAACTGGTTTTCA
The DNA here is from genome assembly GCA_037953745.1 of Lithodes maja. Classification (NCBI taxonomy): domain Eukaryota; kingdom Metazoa; phylum Arthropoda; class Malacostraca; order Decapoda; family Lithodidae; genus Lithodes; species Lithodes maja. Next base: position 8,938 of record JBAKBP010006056.1, read on the forward strand.
CCGGTCTTGAGGTTGGAAATGCATAAATTGTACAGCCAGACTTTCTTCTTATAGTAGGCAGCATTAGTGGTGAGACGAGGTATTGGCTGTGTCTGTTGGAGGTCCAAGGCTATGACACGAGTATCATCGTCCCTGTCCTGCCCCAGAGTCTTCATAAGTGTTTGTGCCTGCCGTGCCACCGCCAGGTGTTCATCAAGTTCAGCCTGCAAGATTGCCTTATCTGCGTCATTACTGGCATGTTTCAAAGTGGTCTTAGCTAGGTCACAGGTCGAGCAAGTATCAGTATTTGGTGGTGAGAAGGAGAGTTCTTTACTTTTGAAAACTTTCCGGTAATAACTTTCCTTGACTACGCTGTTGTTAGGATAATTCTCAGCCATCCAGGTAGAATACAGGTGGTACATCCGGCTTAAACTCAACGATGTCTCTAGGTACCGCAAATTGGGCGATTTGGCTCTGCTATAATGGCTGGTAACGCTGGGGAATGATGCAATGTGTTTGTGCACACGCTTTGCATCAGGACCTGCAATGGTGACACGGTTCTTGTGTTGCCCGCGGCCGTCTCTCTTCGGTGTACCAGTGTCACTCACGTGGGTCAGGGCATTCTCTAATCTTGTCCTACCTATGGCTAAAATGTTGATGAAGGCTGTCTTGCAAACATTATAAGTTGTAGACTGGTAGGAGAGAGTAAATTTGCGGGTGCATGACCGATGGGGACCAGGGTTGTTGATGTCGGCAGGCTTTCTTCGTCGTTTCACTGGCACTGACAGAACGTGTTTCTGAATGAAGGTATTCTGGACTAACCAATCTCCAGTTTGCCAGAAGTTATTGTGGATTGCTTGGCGGATAGGTTCAGCAATTTTATCGTAGCATCCATCATTGCAAGGCGGTCCAATAACTCTAGCATTCACTGTATTTCCTGTTTGGCGGCTGACATATTCCTTCCCAGAATTTCTCTTGTTCCTGGCGATTATTTCAGACCAATTGTCCGGGTTACACCTCTTTTTTATAGGTGGGGGTGGGCTCCCACTATCACTCTCACTCTCACTATCACTCATTGTTCAGGGAAGCACTGCAACACGGTCAAAACGGCACAAAAACAACACCAGGTGCGAGGTAAATGATCCGTACGGCGTGAGAGCTGAGCTAGACTGTATTGTGGCGGGAGAACATAGAGCAACGCGCGCCGTGAGTGGCTGAGCTGGCGCCCACGCGGTACCATAGCCGGGCTGTCATTGGCTGGCTGAACACACGCTGCCTGGGTGGCGCATATCACCCTATGCGATGCAGAAACTAGGGCTAGACAAACGCCCTGTCAACACGGAAGAAAGTGCGTCGTACTTTATGCGATTTTCAACCATGTTGACATTCTCAAATATAGCTCCCTACCACGGCTCCAGATTCGAAAAGGATGTGGCAATATAATGCGATAATATAACGGGTTTTGCCAGAGGTGGCGGTTATCACGTTCCGCGAATGAGCGCCTCATTTAAGGAACAATGTTTTCCTTCAAAAAAAAAGAAAAAAGAAAACAAGAGTTTCCGGATAAATATGAAACTATAGTTCCTCCAGGAACTCCGGGTACTCCGAGTAATACAAAAAACCAAGGAACCAAGAGGTTCAGGTTAAACCAAGGAACCAAGAGGTTCAGGTTAAACCAAGGAACCAAGAGGTTCAGGTTAAACCAAGGAACCAAGAGGTTCAGGTTAAACCAAGGAACCAAGAGGTTCAGGTTAAATTAAGGAACAAGAGCTTCCTCCAAGTACTCCGAGTACTCCGGGTATTACTGAAAACCAGGGAACCAGGTTAAATTAAGGGACAAGAGCTTCCTCCAAGTACTCCGAGTACTCCGGGTAATACTGAAAACCAGGGAACCAAGAGGTTCAGGTTAAATTAAGGGACAAGAGCTTCCTCCAAGTACTTCGAGTACTCCGGGTACTCCGGGTATTACTAAAAACCAGGGAACCAAGAGGTTCAGGTTAAATTAAGGAACAAGAGCTTCCTCCGGGTACTCCGGGTAATATTGACAACCGAAGAACCAAGAGGTTCAGGTTAAAATAAGGAACGAGAGCTTCCTCCAAGTACTCCGGGTACTCCGGGTAATACTGAAAACCAAGGAACCAAGAGGTTCAGGTTAAATTAAGGAACGAGAGCTTCCTCCAAGTACTCCGGGTACTCCGGGCACTCCGGGTACTCAGGTTGGGGTGGGGGGGGGGGGGGGGGGACAATGTTTTCCTTCAGAAACAAACAACCGATGCACCAAAAGGTTCAGGTTAAATTAAAGACCAACGTTTCCCTCCGAGTTCTCAATGTAGAACAATGAATGGAAAAAGGAGGGAGGAGAGTACTCCAGTGGCATTTATGATAGTCTATAGACTATCCCACTTAAATCCATTCTTATATATGATGTAGCGAATATGCTACCCTACTCTAAATTCTTTAAAACACTCATAGGGCCAGCAGGCTACTCGACATTACATGAGCCTTATACATAAGGAACTGGTACATGCTTTGGTTCTTTGCTCTTATATTATGTAACATTGATTCTTGGCCTTTTTCTGACAGGTGGGCTATAGCTCTCCTCAGTAATCTCCGCCCCCTCACCTGAGCCACAACTGACGAGGTATGTACGCCAGATGTCTTGTGTGAATCGTACATTGACTAAGTGGGCTCCTAAAAAATGTACAAATTGTGCACTCTTCGTGTAACACTACCACAATCCGAGTGGCCACATAACAGCAGCGGGGGCGACTCAGGTATTACTAAACATTTGGGATGAAGTGAAAGTTTATATAGCCTCAATTAACCCCTATGTGTCGGCGCGCAACATAAGTCGAGTATAATAAATCTGGACTATCTGGCGGCGCGCGACATAGGTCGTGTGGCAATTTCAGCACGTAATGTTGCTGAGAGAGAGAGACAAGTGGTGGCAGGAGAGTAGCGAGCGTATGACTGCTCCAGACCACCGCGGCGAACCTACTGACACGAATCCCACCTCCTCCCTCCCTCTCTCACTCGCTACATACTGAATTGTATGGGGAAAGTACCGAATTACATGCTTTTTGCACTCGCGTTGCACGGTTGTTGCAAGAAAACTAGCCGTCATAAAAGGATCGTTATGGTGTCATTGGAAAGCTCTGTTTATGCCCTTTCAGGGATAGATACTTGTTTTACGCTCTGGGTCTTATTTAGGCATGAAAATGATCACGTAAACAGCCCTATTTTGGCTAAAAACACCCCGCTGGGCGGTACATATAAATAAACCGCTAGCCCGCTAATCTAGTGTTAAAAAAAAAAAAAAAAAAAAAAAAACCCAGACATGGTCAGTAGGGACTATGTTTATTTCTTACTGGACGCTCTGTGTGTTCCACAACAGAAACCCCTACAAAGAGGTCTATACCTACAGAGTTAAAAGGCACTTCCTCCCCTAACTGTCCTCGCCCCAAACTTGTTAGGCTTGACCTAGATAAAGATGAGGAACAATGTTTTCCTCAGGATACTATCCCGATTAGATAGCACTCTAATTGTATTCATGATAGCCGATAGAATATATCCCGATTAGATAGCACTCTAATCGTATTCATGATAGCCGATAGAATATATCCCGATTAGATAGCACTCTAATCGTATTCATGATAGCCGATAGAATATATCCCGATTAGATAGCACTCTAATCGTATTCATGATAGCCGATAGAATATATCCCGATTAGATAGCACTCTAATCGTATTCATGATAGCCGATAGAATATATCCCGATTAGATAGCACTCTAATCGTATTCATGATAGCCGATAGAATATATCCCGATTAGATAGCACTCTAATCGTATTCATGATAGCCGATAGAATATATCCCGATTAGATAGCACTCTAATCGTATTCATGATAGCCGATAGAATATATCCCGATTAGATAGCACTCTAATCGTATTCATGATAGCCGATAGAATATATCCCGATTAGATAGCACTCTAATCGTATTCATGATAGCCGATAGAATATATCCCGATTAGATAGCACTCTAATCGTATTCATGATAGCCGATAGAATATATCCCGATTAGATAGCACTCTAATCGTATTCATGATAGCCGATAGAATATATCCCGATTAGATAGCACTCTAATCGTATTCATGATAGCCGATAGAATATATCCCGATTAGATAGCACTCTAATCGTATTCATGATAGCCGATAGAATATATCCCCCTGGAATCCATTCTTATATAAGTTATGGCAGATACGTATTACGTACATAGTCTGCAGTTTACGTCATCACTACTTATTTGCTCGTATATCAAAGTATTCTACACTTTCATAGTTACACACTGGTAACATTAATTTGAGCGGATATGCTCTGGACTCTACTTATGGATTCTTATATCGGGATATTCTCACGCGAGCGCGCGATCACGGAAGCGGCCAATAGGCCTAGCTCGAGCATCACTACTGAATTTTATAATATAAGAGATAGATGATCTCTTCCTATATAGACATTTTTTTTTTTTTTTTTTTTTTTTTCTATGTGATTGAGGGAGGCAAAAGGCATAACTGCCTATAGCGAGTGCCTCCCCCATAGTTGAAAGAGTGACAGGGCCAAAATCAAGGGACGTTCGAGCCAAAATGCCTGGACACACAGAGTTTGAAGCAATTTAAGTCATAGGAAGAGGTAAAGACTGATTCTGGGAGAGAGTTCCAGAGCTCAGATGTTGAGTAGAAGAAAGTTTGAGAGTAACGTTTCACTCTTGGGTTGGAGAGTTGCACAGAGTAGGGGTGGGATTGAGTTGCAAGACGGGTACCACGTGCCCTACGTAAAGGAGGTGGTATGCACTGGGATAGCTCTGAGGAACACTGATTATTATAGTAGTGATAGAATAGCGAGAGAGATGCAACATTGCGGCGGAGAGAGAGAGATTGCAGAGAGTTGGTGAGTGGACGGGGGAGTTAATGATACGAAAGGCCTTCCTTTCAACTTTGTCTAGGAGAGCGGTGTGAGAGGAACCTCCCCACACATGTGAACAATACTCAATACAAGGGCGCACTATGCCCCTGTACAGAGCAAGAAGCTGTGCAGGGGAAAAGAACCCCCTAAGGCGGTTGAGCACACCCAGCTTCTGGGAGGCTGCCTTAGCAAGACTGGTAATATGGTCCCTCCAAATGAGAGCAGAAGAAAAAGAGACACCAAGAATATTGAGAGAAGATGAAGGGTTGATTTTTGTATTGTTGAAGAATAAGGGATAGTCCGCTGGGAGATCCTGACGGGTAGATAGATGGAGAAATTGGGTTTTGGAAGCATTAAAGTTAACAAGGTTTTCTCTGCCCCAATTGGAAATAGTATTTAGATCAGAATTTACGAGTTCTATGGCTTCATTACGTTTGTCGTTGAGGGATTGCTGGCTGGGGCGTTCTGAAAAACTAATGGAGTAGTGTAAGGTTGAGTCGTCTGCGTATGAATGGATGGGAATTAAGGTACAGTTAAGGAGATCATTTATAAAAATTAGAAAGAGAATAGGAGATAGGACAGAGCCCTGAGGAACACCGGAGTTTATAGGGTGAGGAAGTGAACAATGGCCGTCCACAACCGCAGCTATGGAACGGCCGGAAAGGAAATTAGAGACAAAGGCACAGATGGAGGGATAGAAACCGAAGGAGGGTAGTTTAGAAATTAAAGATTTATGCCAGACTCTATCGAAGGCTTTCGATATGTCTAGTGCAATAGAAAAAGTCTCACCGAAGTCCCGAAAGGAGGATGACCAAGAGTTAGTAAGATATGAAAGAAGACCACCAGTAGAGCGACCCTTAAGGAAGCCATACTGGCGATCTGAGAGCAGATTATGAGAAGAGAAATGCTTAAGAAATTTGGAAGCAAGAATAGTTTCAAAAAGTTTAGAAAGACAAGAGATAAGAGCAATTGGACGATAGTTGGAGGGTTGAGAGCGGTCACCCTTCTTTGGGACAGGTTGAATGTGAGCAAACTTCCAGCATGAAGGGAAGACGTTAGAGGATAGACAGAGACGAAAGAGTTTGCCTAGGCAGGGAGTCAGCACGGAAGCACAGTTTTTGAGAACAACAGGAGGAACACCGTCCGGACCGTACGCCTTATTAGTGTTAAGCCCAGAGAGGGTAGAAAGTACATCTTTAGAAGAGATTAGGATATTAGGCATAAGTAAGAGAGAGGAGGGCGGAGAGGGAGGAATAGCACCGGAATCATCCAAGGTGGAGTTTCTAGCAAAAGTTTGAGCGAAGAGTTTAGCTTTGTCAGAGGAAGAAGTGATGGTTGTGCCATCAGAGTGGGAAAGGGGAGGGAAAGACGAGGAAGAGAAATTGTTGGAGAGGTTTTTGGCTAGATGCCAGAAAGCTTGGGAAGAGCTAGAGTTGGATAGTTCAGTGCATTTATTATTGATGAAAGAGTGTTTGGCAAGTCGAAGAACAGATTTGGCTTGATTCCGGGCAGAAACATATGAAGAATGAGAGTCTTGAGTTTTAAGGCGTCGGTACCGTTTGAATGCTTCCTCCTTATTGCGGACAGCAGTAGAACAGGCGTGAGTAAACCAAGATTTTTTAGCATTAGTCAGAGAGAAAGAGAATGGAATGTATGCTTCCATGCCCGATAGGATTACCTCGGTAATGCGTTAAGCACTCTCCGAGGGTCCTCGGCCATGGAAGCAGAAATAATTCCATGGGAAATCAAAGAAGTACTGCCGAAGAGCCTCCCAGTCGGCAGCGCCAAAGTGCCACAAGCGCCGCCGGCTAGGAGGATCGGGTGGCTGTACTGGAGAGATAGGACAGGTGACAGAGATAAGTTTATGGTCGGAGGAGCCCAAAGGAGAGAAAAGATCGACAGTATAAGAAGAAGGGTTAGAAGTTAGAAACAGGTCAAGAATGTTGGGCCGATCTCCGATGCGATCCGGGATACGGGTGGGTTGCTGAACTAACTGCTCTAGGTCATTTAGGATAGAAAAGACGTAGGCTTGTTCACCAGGTGGATCAGTAGTGTGAGAGGAGAGCCATTGGCGGTGGTGAACGTTGAAATCTCCTAAGATGGAGATTTCTGAGAAAGGAGAAATGGATAGAATGTGTTCCACTGTAGAGTTTAGATAGTCAAAGAATTTAGGAAAGTTGGTAGAGTTAGGGGAAAGATAGACAGCACAGAAATTTTTAGTAAGAGAATGACAGGAAAGTTTGAGCCATAAAGTTGAGAATTCAGAGGAGTCGAAATCGGGAACACGAGAGCAAGTGAGTTTGTTGTGCACATATGCACAACATCCGCCATTGGCTTTGAAACTAGGATAGAGAAAGTAGGAGGATACAGAGAAGGGGTTGCTGGATGTTGCTACAGACACCTGGGTTTCGGTGAGGAAGAGAAGATCAGGTTTGTAGGAGGAGAGATGGTGCTCAACAGAGTGAAAGTTAGAGGAAAGTCCGCGAATGTTGCAGAAATTAATAGAAAGAGTAACAGGCCGAGGTCCAGGTAATTGTGTGGGGTCGTCAGGGGATGGTCGGTCGGGTGAGGGGGCATTTATGGTCCCCCCCCCTGGGGACTCCGAGGCTGGGCTAAAATTCATCATTTTGTGTTTTTTTTAATTTTGGTGTGGAGGAATGAAGTGTGGTGTGCATGTTTAGTGTAGTGAAGTGGATAGGAGGAGGAGGTGTTTGTGAGAGCTAGCTGGATTGCTCTCAGTGTAAATGAGGCACATATCTATATATAGATATATAAATACTATATTATGAAGTTTGTCGAGGGATTTACTTAATTTTTCAACATATAAGCTGGGGGCCAATGGTTCCGATATTGTTGACCTATAAGGAACAATGTTCCTCCGGATACTATTCCTATTTTAAGCCAAATATTGACTCGATATTACAAAGTTTTCTCACGCTCGTCACATCGAGCGTGGAAGTGACCAATAGGCTATAGCTCAGAGCCTCACTCTACTGAAAGTTACAGCACAAGAGATAGATTGGTATCTTCCTAGATATAAGTATTATATGAAGTTTTTCGGTGGATTTACTTCATTGTCAATAGATGAGCTGGGGGGCCAATGGTTCCGCTATTATCGAACTATAAGAAACACCGTTTCCTCCGGGTACTATCCCTATTATAAACCAAATATTGACAGTATATTAGGAGATTTTCGAGGGATTTACTTAATTTTTCAATGAATAAGCTGGGGACCAATGGTTCCGTTATTATTGGACTATAAGGAACATCATTTCCTCCGGGTACGATCCCTATTGTAAACTAAATATTGAATGTACAGTACTGTATATTATGAAGTGGTTAGAGGGAATTCCTTCATTTTTCAATTTATAAGCGGGGTGCCAAGGGTTCCACTGTTGTTGAAGGATAAGGACCAACGCTTCCTCTGGGTGCTATCCCTATTATAAGCCAAATATTGACTTTGTAATTCAAAGTTTTTCCATGGATTTACTTCATTATTAAATGTATAAGCGGGGGGCCAATGGTTCCGCTATTGTTGAACTATAAAGAACAATGTTTGCTTCGGATCTTATCCCTATTATAAGCCAAACATTAACGTTATAGTAGGAAGAATTTCGTTGGATTTACTTCATTTTTCAATGTACTGTATATGCTGGGTGCCAATAGTGTGGGCTATTATTGAACTATAAAGGAAAAGTTTCCTCCGGGTACTATCCCTATCATAAGCCAAATATTGAAATTATATTATGAAGTTTTTCGATGGCTTCACTTCATTTTTCAATATATAAGCCAGGTGCTAAAAGGTTCCTGCTTACTTATGTTATCACTTCTGACATGGAAATAGTTCGGAAACTTCGAGCCCTGGAGTCGGCGGGACTCCTGTGCCCCAGTGGGCTATTAGGGACAGATGAGGAGCAAAGCTTCCTCCGGATACTATCACTATTATAAGCCCAATATTGAATTGATATACACGGATTAACCAATGGTATCCGGGTACCGGGTACCCAACGGACCTCCGGTGACATTGATAATCTACTGATTATTATTATTATTATTCCATTGTTATAACTTAAGTTACTGCAAATTGCAATTACAGTCTCTCGAATTGAATTGAACTGAAATAGACCTTGACTCTTAGCTACGGTCCACTCTCTCCAGTTCCGTATTCCCGATCGGGTTGCTATGAAGGTCTTCGTGCTTCACTTCCATCTCCGGGTGCTGCCCAACGGCGTGTCTTTCCGGGTCAATGATAAACATCTTTCCCATAGGTTCTCAATGGAGGACAATGAATTTATATAAGAGATAGCAGATACGCTACTCTACTCTAACATCTTTTACTGCATTCATATAGCCAATAGGCTATTCACCGCCAGGTGTTGCCCAACGTAATTTCTTGTTGAGTCGCTGTTAAAAGTCTTCACCTTGGGTTCTCAATGTAGAACCATGAATGAGAGAAAAGGGGGGGGGCTACTCTAATCATATTAATGATAACCATCGACTATCCCACTCTAATCCATCTTTATATAAGATACAGCTGATATGCTACCCCGTTCTAACTTCTTTTACTGCATTCATATAGCCAACAGGCTACTCGGAATTCCATAGGCCTTATGCATGACGAGCCGGTACATGATTTTGTTCTTTGCTCAAGTATTATGTAACATTAATTCTTGGCCTGATGAGCAACAGCTCTCTTGTAATCGCCACGACCATTGTGCAGTGGTTCGGGTTCACAAGATGCAACAAATTCCCCCTTCTTGGACGTACAAAGTATGTACGCCATCTGTCTTGTGTTGATTGTACGCTAGCTAGTGGGCTACTGAGAAGTGTACAAACTGTGCACCCTTCGTGAAACATCACAATCTGATTGGCCACATAACTGCGGCTGGGGTGCCTTAGGTTTTGCTCAATATTTGCAGTGATGTAAAAGGTTACATATCCTAAGTCCCAGACATTATCCATAATGCCTACGCGAGTTTCCTAAACATTCTTTTGCCCACGTCCTAACGAAGTTGGAGACCCTGTTCCAAACAAAGGTTCTATCAGCAATTAAGTCCAAGTTTAGTCAAAGACAAGAGTCTCTAACTCCCCAGGTTAGGCTGTCCTCTCAGCTAATGCCTTCTACGCTACCTACTGTTCCTTTACAACCTGTCCTTATATAAATAAAGACCACCACACCGCCTTGTCCCTCAGGGTCAATTGGTCCTAGTGTTCCCTAACCGGTGAATCAGTAGCAATTCCCACCCTTGCCAGGTGGGGCTATTCCTAACCCCTTCACTCCGGGTGCCCTTGAGGAGGACGCGGGGTTTCCCAACAAGCCAATGCCTTTGCTTTATGATCCTGCCCGAGTTTGACAACCAATCAGTGATCCTCCTATTCCAGAAGACGCGGAGACAGGTATCCCTGAACTTTACCAGGTCCCTCAAGCCGGGGTCCTCGAGGTAAATGAGTTAAAACATCTGCGAGCAAAAGATGCTGAAAGGCGGGGAATGGAAATAGTCGTGCCTCCTTTCCCTTCCAAGTCTGATATTCAGTTTTGTGGACAACCCTGCCCCAATATTTTCTGCCACAAAATCCTGGGAGCCTTGGTCAGATTTCTCTAGGCTTGCAGCTCTTAATGCTATAAATTCCCTCGGTGTGTTCTACAAAGATAGAAACTGTTGCTACAGACCCTCAGTCTCGCATGTTACCTTCGATGGAGTGGGACAAGGTCCGTGGGTGGAATGGGCAGTAGAGGCGGCAAAATTTGCTCTAGCCATCACTGCAATTGCCCCAATAAAGTTCCAAATGAGGAACATAGATTTGCTGCTTGTCATAATATGTGATCTGCACAACAATACAATGATACTTTCACCAAACGTCATAGAAGTAATCAAAGAATGATTAAAGCCGATGGTATTAGTGCCAGTTCTAATAGGAACCACAGTTTTCCTATCCCGCACGTTTCTTGTTCCCAAACGAGACAGCTTAAAGATGAGACCAGGCAGAGACCTCTCCTCACTCAAAATTACAGATTTTGCATGCTCACAGTGCCTCGGATACGGCTACTCCTTCATCAGGACGTGTGACTGATAACGTTGAACCTCAGATGCCTTTTGGCACATTCCGTTCTTCACAAGAGATTAAAGATTTCTTACGGACACCTTATCCCGGTGCAAGTGCAAGTCAGTGGAACGGGCACTCACACAAGAAGCTTTCAACAAGCGGATTCACCCCTACATTTCAGCCTAGTACCTCCCGGGAAGGGCCAACCTTTGGGGTGACACCTTATCCCGGGGCAAGAGTAGGCTACTACAGTGGTATGGGCACTCAAACAGGAAGCTTAAGCCGACTCTTCCTTCCCATCCACAAGTAGACCTTTTGGCATTCCACACATTAGCAAAGACCCCTCAATCTATAACCCGGTGGTCAATAACCCCGGCGCAGGGACTGGCCGCTTTTGCGGTCAATTCTCCCTACTGACAATTCCTTGAGACCTCTGGTGAACGTTTCGGAACTAGCGCCAGAGCTACGACTGTAGACATCACTATACCAAACACCTATGAGATGTACAGTGTATCTCAAGGTTTGGGTGATTCTACACAATTTTCTTATACAGTATACGACTACACTACGTTCTTGTATAGTATAGTAATAAAGGGAAGGTCCATATGCAGCCGATAATGACTACTGTACAAACATAATTGTAAGCTGATTATAAACAATTATCAATTATTAATTAACAAAATTGGAAGGAAAATATCTGCTAACTTTGTATTGCAAATATATGTTATGGATGATTTTAAATATATAAAACAAAGGTATGCATAGGCCAAAGTATGTGTCAGCTACAGAACACAGGGTCGTCCATCTACCGGTTCCCTCCCCCAGGCACGACCCTCAGATGCACAATCAGACAAGGGTCTAGTGTGTCACTTTGCGCCAATTTGGCCCACACAAGAGGGATACAACCGCCTGAGCCTATGGTGCTCGTCTCCAGTGGAATTTCCAATTTCTCAATTCCTCTTGGACCAAGCTGGAAGCCTTCAGATTTCTCTAACTTTTGCATTATGGACGTTTTCCAGGCCAAATGGCTAAGAGAAAAATACGATCCTATCTTACACCCTAAATCAAAGGCCTAATAGTCGGTAACCACTATCAGGCGTCACACTGAAAGAGTTTTACTACCATGACTAAGTAAGAAGACAAAGGATCTCCAAAAGGAATAAAAAGGGGGGGGGGGGGGGAAGATGTAGAACATAAATAAGTATATGAAGACAAAGAGTTTTCTTCTATAAGGAATAAGTACGAGTTGTATGTACTGAAAAAGTATGAACAAATAGTTAATTTTTTGGTTTTTATACCAATGCAAGCAAGAAATGCGCTTGCTAACTGGTTGCACAGCTTCAGGAGCATTATAGTATGAGATGTTTTGACATTAACCCTTCAAACCCGGCTGATACACGTGTGTACCATTTTGTTTTGCCCCGAGGAACCCGGGTGGTACAACATTGTACCAGTGGTTGAAAGCCTGTGACCTTGGTGTGTGAGGCGTCGGTCCGACGCATGTAAACAACAGCCGGCTGGACCGACGCCCCGCATCTCTGGCCACAAGAAGGAGAGCGTCGCTTGTTCGTGTGTACTCACCTAATTGTACTCACCTAATTGTAGTATACAGGATTTGAGCCTAAGCTCGTGTTGTCCTGTCTCTCTCTCTACATTTATCCAATTTTGCTTTAAAAGTTTGGATATTTCTTGCTCCCACCACCTCCCCATCCAACTTATTCCAACACTCAATGCTTCTATACGGGAAGCTGAACTTTCTTACATCAGACTTACATATAACTTTCCTCAACTTACAATCATGACCCCTGGTTCTTCCCTCGTCCCTCACCACAAAATCTCCCTTGTCGATCTTCTCAAAACCTTTCACACACTTAAACATCATGATCATGTCACCTCTCTCTCTCCTCTCCCTCAGCGTTGGCAGCTTTAGCCTCTCCAATCTCTCCTCATAAGGCAGGTCTCTAAGGCCAGCTATCATCTTAGTGGCAACTCTCTGAACTCTTTCCAGTTTTTTATTATGTTTTATAAGGTGTGGAGACCACACCACTGCTGCATACTCCAGTCTTGGTCGTATTATTGTCCCTATTATTTTTGCTAACATCGCTTCATCTAAATAATTCAGAGCTATTCTCATGTTAGTCAACACTGCATAGGTTTCACCAGTTATTTTATTTATATGCTGTTCAGGTGACAAGCTGTCTGCCACAACTACCCCTAGGTCTTTTGCTTTCACAGCTTTACTAATTATTTCATCTCCTATTTTATATCCCCAAGAAGGTCTATATTTACTTTTTCCCATCTCAAGAACCTGACACTTACTCGTGTTGAATTCCATTTTCCAAGTTTGACTCCACTCATATAACTTATCTAGGTCTCTCTGTAATTCTTCACAACTACTCCTACTTGTAATATGCTTCATTAATTTTGCATCATCAGCAAACATAGATATATATGAGCCTATTCCCATTTGAAGGTCGTTGATGAAAACCAAAAACATGATTGGGGCCAACACCGATCCTTGAGGCACTCCGCTTTTTACCCTTTTCCACGAGGAGAACTTTCCTTTTATTACTGTTCGCATTTCCCTCCCAATTTAATAGTTTTCCATCCACTTTAATAATACTCCCTCAACCCGCCCCACAGTCCTGAGCTTCCACAACAATCTCTTATGAGGCACCTTATCAAATGCCTTCTTGAAATCTAAGTAAATACAATCTACCCACCCCTCCCTCCCTTGTACAATGTCAATTACCCTATCATAGTAACTCAACAAATTTGTGGTACACGAATGACCTTTTCTGAACCCGAACTGCTTGCTTGAAATTATTTCCCTCTCCTCCAACATACCCACCCATCTTTTTCTAATAATCTTTTCACAAAGCTTGCATATAACACTCGTTAAGGATACCGGTCGATAATTTAGCGGGTCTTCTTTATTTCCACTGTTGTTGCCGTAAGTTATCTCCAATGAAATCATCATCACAACTGAACCAGTTGACTTAGAGAGCTCTACTTAATGCCATTCTACAGGTAAATAACACAGCTACGCTTGGGGATGCGCGGGAATGCGGGAAGCAGTCAGAATAACAAAGATACGGTAGCCTAGCCTAGACGTTTTTCGGCCAAAACACCCGGGTTTCGGGGAATATTTATGTATTTACCTAATTGTATTTACCTAATTGTAGTTTACAGGAGTTGAGCTAAGCTCGTGTTGTCCCGTCTCTCAGTCTACTTTTTATCCAATTTTTTCTTGAAAATATGGATGTTCCTTGCCCCTACCACCTCCTCCTCCAGCCCATTCCATTTGTCAATACATCTATAGGGGAAGCTAAACTTCCTGATATCGTTCTTGCAGGTAGGTCTTTTTACTTTGTAGCTGTGGCCTCTAGTTATTCCTGTATCCATAATTAATATATCCTCCCTATCCAGCCTCTCCAGCCCCCGGGCACATTTGTACATCATTATCATGTCTCCCCTCTCTCTCCTCTCTTTTAGACTCGGTAGATTTAATTTGTCTAGCCTCCCTTCATAATGTAATGCGTAGCCGGGGCTGGAGGGTTAAAGCATCCTTTCATACAAATTTTTACATCTTGTTCTCCTCAACACATTTTAAGTTATGACTATTCTTCCATCTTTCCTTCTTTATGAGGCTTCCCAGTATACCCGCCTCTTCTTTCTCTAATACAGTAATTTGAATTTCTCCCGGTGTCAGCCTATCTGTTAATTGGTTCTCTCTGGATACGTTGAGCATCTGATGTCCCACCTCCGGTCGTGATATTCTAGGCTCTTCGTCATTGACGAAGGAACCAATACTAAATTACGGGTTTGACAACCCGTAGGGAAGGAAGGAAAACCTTCTATATATTAGTGGCCCCTCCATCATTGACGAACATGCCTATTACATAAGGCACCCTCTTCAAACACTCATCCGCCGTAGTTTGAATCTACCGCGCAGAGCATTTAAAATTTGAGGAGCCTTCATCATGAGCGCACGCGACCTCACTCATGGCTTCAGTCATTATGAATTGGGTTCTCACTACGAAAAAACTTCGTAAATAATAAAAAGAAAAAGAAAATAAGAATAACTATTCAATAAGCTTTCCATAATATCGTGGATGTACTTGTGTGGATCTTTGACCAGACGCTGACTCAGGCGTCATTCTTCCTTCTCTGCTCTGCGATCAGCCTGCCCGGACGTGTCTCCCCACGCTCCGCTGGTTCCGCATTTGCTGCGTCCCTAGTGAGTTTTTTCTCATTTGTTTATTCCGGGATGTATCGAGTAAGGTTAGGATATGCGTAGCAGGAGTGTCCTGGGCTGGTTGCCCGCAGTGCAGTGTATTTTGGGTCGTGTGTTTGGGGCGTCTATTTTGGATGTACCCTAGTGGTCCTGTTGTGGACATGTGAACTTTTTCACAGTTAGTTAGCTTGTGATGCAGGCGGCTTTCATTACGCGTTATTATTGCTGCCTTTTATCTTTCTGATGAGGTAGTGTTGCTTTGCTGACGTTCCCAGCGTATTTTTCTTCACTTAGTGAAGTTTTTTCTGGGTCCCGAGTCAGTCTTCCCTTTGCCGGAAGTATTTGCTACAGTGGTGTGTTGGCGGTGGTTCCTGTTGTGATATAATTCAGTGCTTTTTGTTTATATTCCGAAATGTTGTCTTTTCTGTCTGCCTAGGCCTAGCCAGCCTCTTGTAGCTTTGCCACATGTACAAGTGTTATTGATTTATATTATAAATATGTACTACTGTGTCATGTGTGTCCTGGTTTAGTTGTGTATTGGCTAATTCCACGGACTATTTTTGTTTCCTGGTTTATTTGTGTATTGGCTAATTCCACGGACTATTTTTGGGCCCGGGGTTAGTTGTGTTTTGGCTAACTCTTTGGTCCTGTGTGGCGTTCAGATGGTATCTGGACGAGGTGGGTTGTTTCCCGGCGGGTTTTTCTCGGTTTCACCATGAAAAACCCGGCTGGGTGCTGAGTTTTGGCCACACGTGGTTTCAAAAACAGGCTTGTTTCACCGGCGAGTAGGTGTCTGTGGCTCCCCAGGACTGCGTCTCTGTGGTGGTGCCTGTTTCAGGCTCCCTATGATTCCCGGCGGAATGGCTGTACCCATCTAACAGTGTTCATGCGGACACATGTTGTGAAGTTGTTTTCCTCGGTTTTGCAAAACCAGGAAAAAACCTAGCTGTTGTTTGGTTTTCCTCCTCGGCGATCTTTTACAAAGAAGTGGGTATAGGAACGATTGGGGTTAACTTTTAACATCTTGCACACCCGCCGGGTGCACCTTGGAAGGGTGGGATGAACGAATTGGTAATTCAGTTTAGTTAACCGGACAATTAACCCTTCAAACCCGGTTGGTACACACGTGTACCATTTTTTTTTGGCCCCAGGAACCCGGGTGGTACAACATTGTACCATTGCTTGAAAGCCTGTGAGCTTCGTGTGCGAGGCGTCGGTCCGACGCATGTAAACAACAGCCGGCTGGACCGACGCTCCGCATCTCCGGCCACAAGAAGGAGAGCGTCGCTTGTTCGTGTGTGCCTGTATGTTGTTGTTCAGTATCGAAAAGTGGTGTAAAGTGGCTGGTTTGGCCATAAAGTTATCTCCAATGAAATCATCATCACAGCTCACCCAGTTGACTTAGAGAGCTCTACTTAAGGCCATTTTACAGGTAAATAACACAGCTACGCTTGGGGATGCGCGGGAATGCGGGAAGCAGTCTGATTAACGAATATACGGTAGCCTAGCCTAGACGTTTTTCGGCCAAAACACCCGGATTTCGAGGAATATATATATAATATATAGCCGGGGTCGGAGGGTTAAGGGATGCTTTATGTATCACCACCTTCAACATACGGCGATTGAGGGCTCAATTGGGGTTAACGTTTTTAATAACTTACTTTCACACCCGGCGGGTGCTCCTTGGCAGGGTGGAATAACGAATTTACAATTCGGTTTAGTTGACCAAGACAATTGAGGGATACATTTGTGTATCGCCGCCTTCAACGTACGGCGATCTAAAGACAATTCATTAGAAGTCAGATCTTGTATTTTTGTCAGCTTTCCCAGTTTTTGATCTGCGAGAAAATTCAGGGACCGGCGTTTTTTTGGGGGGTTGTTTTTCCAAAATTGAATCTTGAATCAGACACCACCGGAAAGACAAATTCAATTATAAACGCCATGCTGGTTTTTTATATTGTGTCAGAGGGTATTCTTAAATCTCTTGGACAAGTTCAGACATTCTGATATCTTTACATAGGAACCCCACCGCGTAGCGAGCTGTGATCGTTGAGTATTACGTCTCGTTACCCGGCGGGTTATTAACACTTGTGTGCGAACATGTTGGGTTAACCTTATGAGCATTAATTCCTGGAAATTTTCTTTTTTTCCAGAGCTGGGCCCCAGCGAGTCTATAGAGAACCTGGAGTAGTTTCCCGCCAGTCTCTATCATGGCTACCTTTGCCCCGGCTTTTGCTTTATGCATTACGCCCTCCTGTTCAGGTATCCCAATTTTTGCGCACACCCTTTGTATAAAATGTGTTAAATGTCTAGACCGTTCAAGGGGTCTGTGGGTGATGCAAAACTGTACCTTTTGCTCTCAACTCAGCATTAAAGTTTTACAAAACAATGATAAGACCGCAGCGGTCGCCTTAACCCTTCAACCCCGGGTGGTACACGTGTGTACCATTATGTTTTGACCCGAGGAACCCGGGTGGTACAACATTGTACCATTGCTTGCGTATGTGCTTTCGAATGGCGCGCGTAAAAATTTTGTTCCGTGGTCGCTAGGTGACGCCACCAGACACCATGTACGCCACCAAAACAGTCTCCACCCTGCCGCCAACATGGATACTAGCCCAAAAAGTGATTCCCCTGTGTCCGATTCCATGCTCCCTTCGACGCCTGCCCAGGTTCGTCGCGCCCTAACGCAAAGGCACGTACAAGATGCGTTGACTCCCGGAGGTATTGAAATAGCTTTGAGGAGTTATGAATGTGGTGAAGGACTAAATAGTATTGATGACTTGGGCAGTGATAGCTCCGAGTCTTATCAGTCGCACTATAGTGAAGATTTAGACGATCTAGACGAAATTCATCAAAGAGACGCGCAATTTGTTGGATTTGAGCATGACGATGATAGTGATGATAGTACTGAACGTGATATAGTTGTGCAAGGTGATGAGAGTGAGCGAATGGGACAGCACTAGGTCGACTGCCAAGTTTAGGTTGAGTGACACGACACCTAGCCCTTCGCCAGCTAAATCCCCATTCAAGATACGTTTTTATAAGAAGCAAGTTCTTGAAAAGGCGGCCGCGGCAGCCAGGAAAGAGGCCCTAAAACTTGGTGAGGGAGCAGTGCGTGAGGGTGCCAGTGAGGCTGAGCGTGAGGGTGACCCGCCATTGTCTTCCTTATCTACTCACGCCACCCAAGTTGCCCCAGGCGCCCGCCATTCTTCCCCACCACCACCAGCACTGCCTAGGGTTGAGGACCCCCCACTTTCGGCCTATTTACCCCCTATTTCCCCCGAGAGGAGACATACTACTAAAGAAAAGGGAAAAGGGAGAAAATATGTGAAAAAAGGAGCTACAAGTAGGCGCTCTTTGCTCGAGGCTCCCGCGGCTTCCACCCCTGCCGGTCCCAGCCATACGCCCCCGCAACTTTCCCCAGGGTCCACCCCACCTCTCCAGCCTACAACAGAGGTTCCTGACGATGTATTTGACCTCGCATCCATACCTGCACCTACAGACACTGAACCAGTGCTGTCTACGACTCGTCGTAGGCCAAGGAGCCCCGAACCTCTGCATGAATATGACAGAGCCTCACCTGCCACTCCTTCCCCACCTCGCCGACCTACACGCCGCCCACGCATCATTCGTTCCCCGCGAGATTATGAGGGGGGGTCTGAAGATGAAGGGCACCTCACAGATGACTCTGGCCATGATTACATGGGTCCACCGTCAGGGCAAGATGACCGCTCTGACGACAACGACGATGATTTTATGGACATCGACGACCCTCAACCCAGACGCTTGGCCCAGGGCCGTCGTGCTCCTGGCCGCCCTAGGGTGCGCGCCGCCAAAGTTTGTGGGCGTGCTGCCCCAGCTGCAGCTCCTCGTCAGCGTCGCCAGCAGGACCCATTTTATATTTTCAACTGGCAGGATGTGGCTGCTGATGAAGTGAATGACCCTGATGTAACCCCTTTTGATTAGGTACAGGAGGGTTCAGGAGTTACCCCAAGTTTTCCCGCAGGCCCCAATGCTCCACCACATGAGCTTTTTGAGGCATTTTTTGATAAGGAGGTTACTGAGTTTGTCATAGAGGAGACAAACAAGCAGCACCAAATCCAGGTGAACTTTTTTGACAAGGTGACCAAGGGCCACATGAAGCGGTGGACCCCAGTGACTCATCCCGAGTTCATGGTGTTCCTGGCAATCACCATGCTAATGCCTCATGTAAAGAAGCACAGGTTGGCTGACTATTGGATCACCAAAGATCTGATATCCACCCCTGCCTTCGGGAAATACATATCTCGGGACCGGTACCTCGACATCCTCGGATCGTTCCATCTTGTCACCAACACCGACATGCATCTCTCTGACAAGCTGTGGAAGATTAGGACGTTGTACGAGATGATGCGAGAACGTTTCACATCATACTTCACGCCCTTCTGCAACGTCTGTATTGACGAGTCTCTTGTGCTGTTCCGGGGAAAGCTGAGCTTCAGGCAGTACATCCCCTCAAAGAGACATCGCTTTGGTATAAAGTTCTTTGTGCTGTGCGATTGCCAAACTGGCTATGTCCTGGATTTCCTGGTCAACAGCGGGAAGGAAGGGGACGTGGCAATAGACCCCCTCATTGGCTTTGGCGGAGCAGTGGTTCAAGCCATGATGAACCGGTACTTCCAGAAGAATCACGTCCCCCACTCTCTCAAAGTACCTCCATCAGCGCAAGATGGGGAGTGTAGGCACAGTTAGAGCGAAAAGGAAGGGCATGCCAACTTTCCCTCCTAAAACCAAGAAAGGCGATGTCTTCAAGAAGAAGTCGGGACCCATTCTGGCTATCCACTGGCATGACCAGCGGAAGGTCAACCTCCTGAGCACCGTCCACAAGGGGGAAATGGTTGAGACTGGCAAGGTGGATCGCCGCACCCAAGTCAGGGTGACCAAGCCCGATGCTGTAATGGACTACAACATAAATATGAGGCTGGTGGACAAGTCCGACATGCAGATAGGCTTCATTGACTGTCTGCGTACCTCGTGCAGATGGTACAAAAAGTTCTTTCTGCACATGGTGGACATGTCAATGCTGAATGCCTACAATATCTACAGGCTTCGGAATCCGCGCACACCCAGGAAGTTCAGTAGCCTGCGGAGGTTCCAAAAACAGGTGTTGGTGGAGCTCCTGGACAGGTATGCTACGCCACAGAGGGCAGTGGCACAACCTGGGCGCCCCGTTCAGGACCGCATACAGTGTGCACAGTATCTAAATGTGTACAAGCTCAGTTACCTGCCTCTGGAACGAGATGGAGTCACCATTAGCAGAAGGCGGTGCCATGTCTGCTGGAACAGCCAGGTGAGGCCGAGGAAGCAGGAAAAAGACCACCATGCAGTGTGTGGAGTGCCATGTGTCACTATGTGCTATACCGTGCTTTGCTGAGTACCACACCAAGCAGGAGTACTAACTAATAATCATAGTGAAAGTACCAAAGACTGACAATATGTATGTATATAGGCAACAAGTGGAAATAAAACAATGTATTGTGATAAAAAAGTCATGTATTATGAAAACATATATAAATAAGTGAAAAAAGACACAATAAATTGTATATAAAACGTTTACAAAGCATATAACTAAGTGAAAGTGACACATGACATAATATTAGATGGCCAAAGTATAATAAACACCTGTGATAACGAATAATCACTGCCTAATATAACAATAACCTACCTCAATTACTAATAAAATGTACCGTATCAAGTGAAAATGAGCATTATCAGTGACTCTCTATCAAGCATATTTACCAAAGTGAAAGTGACACACGAAGTAATAATAGATGGCCAAAGTACAATAAACACCTGTGATAACGAATAATCACTGCCTAATATAACAATAACCTACCTCAATTACTAATAAAATGTACCGTATCAAGTGAAAATGAGCATTATCAGTGACAGTGACACACAAACTAATATTAGATGGCCAAAGTATAATAAACACCTGTGATAACGAATAATCAGTGCCTAATATAACAATAACCTACCTCAATTACTCATAAAAACTACGGTATCGAGTGAAAATGTGAAATATTAGTGACAATGATAGCCTAATACACATATTTTATATAATTGGACTCCAAATAACTATAATAACATCACTATCAATAAATAAAATCGCCTCCGGGAGGTAAAAACTCTGGCGCGACGAGTGGCTAAGTGCGCAGTAGGTTAGCCAAGCCGGGGCCTGGGCCAAGGCGACGCATCCGAACGCGGGAAGATTTTCCCGCATAAAAATCACTCCACTTCCCGCGCTCGCCATTATGCAATCACTTGGGCTAGAGACCTCTACTCAACGGCATTCTACACATGAAGGTTTGTGCAACATTTTTTTTTTTTTTTTTATAACTTTGTGTCGTGTATTTCAGGAGTAACAGGTGAATCAACATGGACCAAAATTCCTCAAAACCCCCGGTCACAGAGTACAGTCACGATCTACCCTAGCCGGGGTTGGAGGGTTAAGGGAGGTCAGGCAGCAAATGACCACTTATACTACTACTGTGGCTCATAAGTCACTTCAATGCGATAACGTCCCGCTTTGGGATAAGTTACTTCGTGAGCACCCTCCCATTAAACGTCCCTCTAGAGTAACTGTTCATAAACCGGCGGAGACTGGACAGGGTTCTATACTTGTTCCAGCCCCAGGCACATCTAAGCGACAGCGAGAACCGACGCCCCCGGTGGCAGCCTCCTCGTCACGGGCGAGATCTAGGTCCAGGTCCCCGCTTAGACAGCAGCCGCCGAGTCTCTCTTCTTCACCAACGAGCAAGAAGAGTAAGACAGAGGGGTCGACAAGTGGATAGAGCGAGAAATCTTCTAAATCCAAGAGCAGTTCGCGGTCGCACCGTAGCCACAAATCTTCTCGTAAAGACTCACATGATCGGAAGGCCTCCCGGCGTTCACCGGAGTCTAGTACCTCTCGTCATACCTCTACCCCCGACAGAGCTAGTGTTCAATCTCATGGAGATAGTTTAGTGCCAGTACCAAAAGACAGTTTACCACTTAGTATTTTAACCCTAGAATTGGAGAGTTCAGTGGACAGTGATCGTCCAATGGCAGAGTCAAGTGGGAGCTCCATGATTGAGGGTATTTCGGACTCCCAAGGGAGTGCAGGCCAAGGCCTGGGTGTTTGGCGGTATTCTTAACCTCTGGCTCAAACTACACAAACAGTGGCTGAGGTCCACCGAGACGCGGCGATCCCATCATCTATTCCTGACTTGTCTTGGCAATAAGATGGGACTCCGGCTTCGGCGGAATCCTCTCATGGTGAGCCGGATGACAAAGACGAGGTATCTATCATCTCAGACATGGAAGTGCAAGAGTCGGGTTCAGTTTTAGACGCCGCACAGGATCGTAATGATTCACCTTTGAGTTCATCATCGAATAAATTTGTCACAGCAGAGGAAATAGATGGGCTGCTGGTTAATGCTCTCACTAAATTTTTTGGCCAACAGCCGGAGACTCCTACAGTGGACCTGGGAGCTCCTATGACAAGTTCTAATGTCCGGCCTCTGATGACTTCTTTTGCCTTAACTCAGATCCCTCACCCTCCCTCTATATCACCATCGGTGGTCACTAGGCCTGCTACGGCGGCACTGACTACTTCTAATGTAAGGGTTATAACGGATGTCAATCTGCCCCCTTTAGATAAAGCACCTATGAAAAAGGTAGCTATGCCCTTACTGTACGGTCCAGATGAGTCATGGGTACACTTGGTCCCCACTAAACCAGAGGTCGCTCAACCTACCTTGTCAGGGGAACTTCCAGTGCCATGAGAGTGGGTAATACAAGGCAATAAATCTAAAAAATTACGGGCCTTGGATACTTTGGGGAATGTACTAGATGTTAATGTTAAGGCCATTCCTAACTATTATCACCAGGACTATTTTGTTTATACTGCTAAACTTGCCCTGCCCCCTGCCTCAGCTTCGAAACTGTTTTCTGACTGGTCCAAACAGGATGGTTTTAATGACATAAAGACACTGTCAGCTCTCACACCAGAACTCGATTTGCGAACTGTCACAGACTCAGCCGCTAATCCAGTGTTGAAGGTGGGGCAGTTGGGTCCGGGACCTTGGGTGGAATGGGAGACGGAGGCTCAGAACTTTGCGACCACCTTCACCTCAAAATCTTCCCACCAGATCCCTCAGGATAGTCATTCTTGGTTCTCTATGCCAGTGTGTTCTGCCGGCGGAGTCCCTTCGGCTTTATTTGATTTCTTAGCTGCCCCCAAAATAAATTTATGTGAACTCAAGGACCCTTTCACTACCCCTACCCCAACTCACCTAGACCGAGAATTTAGGCTACGGGGGAAAGCATTTAGACTTTTCTCACAGTACATTGTGACGCAACAGGTCGCTAAATCGATGCTCCGGTCCACTCAGGCAATCGCAGACGCGGATGCCAGAAGATCGGTTGAACTGTCTCGGCGACTGCTCCTTCAGTCGTCAATTCAGTCATTGGGTGACATACGCACAGCCTTGCTTGAGGCGGTGCGAGCTCAACAAGATCTCAGAATGTCCTTGGTACGGAAGCTTCCTGATCGTATTGCGAAGCAGGTGGTCATGTCACCAGTGCTCACTTCCTCTTTAATGTCCCCTGAGGTGTGGAGAACAGTTTTTAATATGGCTCAGACCTTTAAACATAGTCCCGCCCCTCCTAAGAAACCTGCTTTTAACTTCCCCAAACCCAAGCCAGTCGCCAAAGCACAGCCGGGGGGATCTAAGCCCTTTCATCTACCTAAGTCCTCCTCCCCTCAAGGTCAGTACAGGTATAGACAGGGTAAGTTTACAGGTCAGAAAGGACGAGGCTATAATAAACCAGGTCAGGGCCCGTCTTCTGCCAACGCCAGCCAGCCGGCGAAGCGTCCACCACCACCATAAAAAAACTAATGTCTCTCTCATTCCCGGGGCCGGTCTCAAGGCGAGTGGATCCGAGGGTAGTACAGCCGGCGAACCCTTGTCTGCTAACTGGTATTCCGAACGAGTCACCAAGCATGGCCGTTAAACACTTGGGCAAGGATGGTGGCACGCAAAGGCATCACTTGGCAGTGGCTCCGGCGACCTCGCTTACGTCAGCCGACAACGGCGAATCTAGTTTCTTTAGAGGTGGAGTTACTGGTCAAGGAAATGATTGCCAAGAATGTCATCATCCCGGTCCCTCAAAATTACCCAGTCTTCACATCAAAGCTATTTTTGGTTCCCAAAAGGGACAGTGTTCAGATGAGACCCGTCGTAGACCTGTCGTATCTGAACCTTCATATTCACAACGAGTCATTCAGGATGTTAACAGTGCACCAAATCAGGCTAACACTTACGCCGGGAGGTTGGATGTGTTCCTTAGACCTGACAGACGCTTATTGGCACGTCTCAGTAAACAAAGATTTCAAAGATTTCTGGCCTTACGGATCATGGATCAAACTTATGTTTTTCAAAGGATGCCATTCGGTTTGAACCTGGCACCTCGCTTATTCACAAAATTAGTCCGGCAAGCACTGATGGCATTGTTAAAACAAGGGATCAGGATTTTGTGGTACCTAGACGACTGGCTAGTGGTGGCAGAGACGGAGCAAGTATGCATAAATCATGTCAACATAACATTAAAACATGTCAAATCTCTAGGGTTCAAGGTAAATCTGGTAAAGTCAAACCTTGTTCTCTCACGAGTAGTTCAGTGGATAGGGCTGGTTTGGGACACAGTTGCTCTCACTCTGAGTCAGAGTGTGGACAATCGGAACAGATTTCGCAGGAAACTGTTCATGTTCCTTCACAGTCTGACTACGACACGGAGAATCTGGGAGTCTCTGGTCGGCTCTCTCAACTGGATTCAACTAACTGTAATGTTGGGCCGGTTGAAAGTAAAGCGTTTAATATTGGAGGGCAACAAATATTTTCCACTATTACCGGCGGAAAAATTATGGCCCATACCAAAATTAATCCACACCTTGCTAGCGGTCTGGGCGAAGAGGGAAATGTTGCACTCAATAATGTCATGGACCTCTCCTCCGCCGACGGTATGGGTAGACACGGATGCGTCAGGAACGATAGGTTGGGGTTTTCAGTCAAACCAAGGGCACCAGGGTCAAGGGCTTTGGTCCCATTTAGAAATCTCCCACATCAATGTCAAAGAATTACTAGTCCCCTTATATTTCCTTCAGGCTCACGGCTCTACTTTACGGGGCAAGTCGGTGGCCTTCAGAATGGACAATCTGAATGCAGTTCACTGTATTCAGAAACAAGGGTCAACGAGGTCTCGGACGTTGCTAAACGTGTCAGAAGAGATTTTTATTCTAGCCAACAGGCTGGACATTCATCTTCACGCATCTTATCTCCCAGGCGTAGCAAACGTCTGGGCAGACGCTCTGTCTCGGAGACAGAGCACAACAGTAGAATGGGCGCTCAAGCAACCCATTTTCAACCAAATGATTGCAGAGCTTTACCATCCACAAGTGGATCTGTTCGCGTCCGAGGAGACTCACAAACTCCCACTGTACCTCACCCGCCGGACGATAACGCCGGCAGGGGGGCCAGACGCCCTGGTGACAGACTGGAACAGGTGGAGTTCCATCTATCTGTTTCCGCCGCCAGACGCGTCTCTAATGTGCCATGTAGTAAACAAACTACGAGATTATCGGGGCTTAGTCTCGATAATCGCGCCCCTGTGGCCGGCGCAGTTGTGGTACCAGCAATTGAAAACGTGGTGCCCGCACCCGGTGTCGCTCCCGGTCGGGTTTTTCCACTTAGACACGATTGGCAACCTAGCGACCTCGCTGACTTTTGCATTATGGACATTCAGGAGGCCAAGTGGCTAGCACCATAGGTAGAGATGTGACCAATAAGTTATTGAATCAATATACTCGGTCTACAAAACGACAGTATCAATCACATTGGCAAGCCTTTACTTCTTGGATCCTTAGAACGGAACAGACTGTGCCCTCGGTGGCGTTAGTTTTTAATTATTTAAATTATCTATTTGAACAGAAACGTTTATCTGTGGTAACGTTAAAAAATCACTTAACAGCGATTAGAATACCATTTTGGGACCTTACCGGTCTCTCCATACCAGTTGCGGAGGAAACAGGTTTTATGAGGGCATGTTTTAAACTCCGCCCACTTCCCCGTCAGCTCATGCCTACTTGGTCTCTGGACAAAGCATTGTCATTACTTCACTCCCGTCTGTACCAAAATACTGCAGATTTTACATTACTCCTAAAAAAGGCTGTATTCCTTTTGGCTTTGGCCACCGGGAACAGTGTCTGAGCTGGCGGCGATGAGCAACACACCTAATTGCCTCAGGTTTGGTAGGCTTAATGAATGTATTCACATTGCACCTTCCCCAGGGTTTGTAGCCAAGAATGAGCACAGTGCACACATGTTTTCTGAGTTCACTGTGCCGGCGTTGAAAAGGGGAAAGGTGCACCATAATTTATGTCCAGTGCAGGCTCTAACCAAATATTTGAGGGTAGCTCCTCTAAACCCCCAGGGTGCTTTATGGGTAGCGAGTACGGGTAAGCGCTTGCTCAAACGTAGATTGGCTTCTCTTTTAGTCGAAGTCATTAAGGAGAGTAATCCCGGCGTTGTGGGTAGGGCCCACGATTTACGCAAATGGGCAACCTCTTTGCGTTTCCTGAAGAATTTTTCTGTGGAAGATATTACGTCCACGCATTTGTGGGCCTCTAATCATACGTTTTTGACTCGATACCTGTCAGTAGCTCTAGACAAACCTTCCTTGCCATGTATAGCTTTAAGGCAGAGGGTCTAGGTGGCCCTTAAGGCACTTTTTGTTTTAATTTCAAGGAAAAGGGGGGGGGGGGGTGCAGTCAGGGTAACATAGGACACCCTAGACCCCGCCGGAGTATAAGAGCTGTGATACTAGTTATGGGTATTGTTGATATGAAAATTTCTCTGTACTATTCAGTGCAGGAAATTGTGCTAGTACAATGATAGTACAAATAACAGTGTTGTTATAGTAGTTTAGCTGTGAAAGCAATTTAGTTTAAGCATTGGATATATTTTGCAAAATATTTCCACAAGTATTATGGTGTTTTATGTGCACATGTAAACTTATAAGTTTTTATTTTTCACCACTTATGTTGAGAGGGGTGCCTTTTTAACTTACAGATCTGTTCGCAGAATCTCAAGAGCTAACCTTTTGTATCAAGCAGGCTTCTTTGAAGCACGCCCCTGCTTTGACCCCCTTTTGTATATATGTGCTGCGCCATTAAATATATATTTTTCAAAGTAAGAATACTATGTGGTTGTTTGATTATCTGCTTTTCTAGAGTTATGATATGATTACGAATGTCCCCCTCCAGTCTTAGAAATCAGGCATGTTCGTCAATGATGGAGGGGCCACTAATAAATTATAGGTTTGACTCCTGTAAGGAGATAAAGAAAACCTAATATTTAGTAGTGGTCCCGTAATCATTGACGACTGGGGCCCTCCCGACCATCCCCTTCCCATTCGTTGATGTATTAAGGATTTTGGTTTACTTGATATGTCAGTGAAGGAAGAACGACGCCTGAGTCAGCATCTGGTCAAAGATCCACACAAGTACATCCATGATATTATGGAAAGCTTATTGAATAGTTATTCTTATTTTCTTTTTGTTTTTATTTTTTACGAAGTTTTTTCGTAGTGAGAACCCAATTCATAATGACTGAAGCCATGAGTGAGGTCGCGTGCGCTCATGATGAAGGCTCCTCAAATTTTAAATGCTCTGCGCGGTAGATTCAAACTACGGCGGATGAGTGTTTGAAGAGGGTGCCTTATGTAATAGGCATGTTCGTCAATGATTACGGGGCCACTACTAAATTAAAATGTAAAACTTGCAAACTAAACAAACCAAAATTGGGACAAGGACAATATAAAGTCAAATTAAATTATCAAAATCGCTATGTGGAAACAACGCTTACTAAAATGAAAATTATTAAATAAAAGAACACAATTCACCACATAGGGTGTACATTACTACATGAGCAAGTTAATCTGTTTCCCAAGCAAACTAATCGCACATATAACAACGCACTATCATCACGTTAAAGGAAGTAGTCAAGTTTGGGAAGTCCGGGACGTTCTGGCAAATTTTACTAAACTCTGCATGAATAAAGAAACTACATGTTAAATGTCAAAATATTATTTAAAATCAAATTTGCAACATGACAAGACATTAACAATAGTACAAAATACAAATATTGATAAGATATCTATACTATTACAAAATAATATATAAAATACAGTACAGCACTCACTAACGATAGTGCTATCGGGTAGGTACCTGTAAGCATAGCATGCCTCAAGTGACCCCTATCAATAACTACCCTACAAATAACCTACATTTATAGCACAAATAAACTAAGGAAATCGCAAAAGTAAGCAATTGATACTATCGACAATGAATACATATAATATAAAGACAAATAATTGCAAAATATGAAGTAACAACAGATTTAAACAAAGAGTACTCTTTTAACAAGAACAATAAATTTAAAAAATCATCAATATTAATATTAATAATAGAAAAAGAAAAAGAAAGATAAACAATAAATAGACAAAAAACAATAAATACAGACAAAAAGTAAGCAGAGGTTATACAAGAAACTTCAAGTTAAAAATGCTTGATTAAAATTATTGATGTCAAATTTTAGAATACAGTCACAATAATTGACTCTAAAAAGATTAAATTTATGGAACAATTTACTTGCCTCAAAACCTCTGTCCACTAAGAGTCTGTATAGTAACCTAGCTCTAGCCCAAAAGTCATCTACTTTAGTGCAGATTTTACAAAATCTTATTAATTGGGAATAAAAACAATTATAAGTTATTTTACTATCGATATTACTACTAGGGAAAGGAAAGTTTATTACGTTAAAATTAAAATCATCAACTTTGTGATATACTTTAAGTATGCACTGTTCATTAACAATCTCTATATTTATATCAAGAAAATTTTCAACTTTATAATTTACGTTACATTGTGTGAGGGGAATAGAATTAGGGTAAATAAGTTTAGCAACTTGATTAAAATTTAACAAATTGCAAACGAGAATATCATCAATATATCTACTATTATTACTTAACAATTTAGCAAGTGCTAATTTTTCTGGGATTTTATTTTTCTTGCTACTGTCAACTAAGTCTTTTATATATTTAAATTCTAAAGCAAGCAAGAATAAGTCTGCAATTAAAGGGCTAGCATTTCCACCCATAGGAATTCCTAATATTTGTTTGAAAATGTACGGCCCGAATCTAACATAAGCATTGAAAAGGAGGAATTTAAGGGCATCTTTAAGTTTATTTCTATCAAAATATACAGAACTAGTGGGAGTAGAGCTAATATTAGGTTTTCTTTATCTCCTTACAGGAGTCAAACCTATATTAATTACGAATACAAAAGTTTGGTATGTAAGCAAGGTTTTAAGACACTAGAATATCTCAATTAATCTTGATTATCAGCAAAGTATTAAGATCTTTTTATTTAATTACTTTAAGTTTGTTAACCCTTTAAAGATTGTTTTACTCTTTATATTATCTCTTTATTCTTAGTTTATTATTCTCCCTTTAGTATTTTATCTTATTTATTCTTATTACTGAAAGACATTTGACTAAATAAAAATGGTAAGGAAATATTATAAAGTCACATATTAAATGGAATTGTATTTATAAATGTAAATAAGGTATTTTACAATTAATCAAAATAATAAGCAATGAAAGTTATGATAGATTTCAGGATCGTTTTGCATACGTTCTGATTTCACTAAAGTACAAATTAAAGTTTAGTAGGCTTAACCCATCAGACCCGGAAGGGCTCTGAGGCACCCATAAAAAACACACCCCGAGCTACCCGGAAGGGCTCTGAGGCACTCATGAGCTCAAAGCCTGTAAGCTTGGTGTGCGAGGCGTCCGTCCGACGCATGTAAACAACAGCCGGCTGGACCGACCACAAGAAGGAGTGCGTCGCTTGTTCGTGTGTGCCTGTATGTTATTGTTAAGTATCGAAAAGTAGTGTAAAGTGGCTGTTTTTGTCATAAAGTTATCTCCAATCAAATCATCATCACAACTGAACCAGTTGACTTAGAGAGCTCTACTTAACACCATTCTACAGGTACGAAACACATCTACGCTTGGGGATGTGCGGGAATGCGGAAACAAGCAAAATAACAAAGATGCGGTAGCCTAGGCGTAGACGTTTTTCGGCCAAAACCCCCGGGTTTCGGGGAATATATATGGAATACATAGCCGGGGCTGGAGGGTTAAGTAGACAATATAATTGATAGGATTTTTACAATGCCTATTATGAATAACAAATAACTTTATATAAATGCAGGTAAGTATTAAACTTCTAAAATGCTAAAGTATGAATGACAATGGCTTTACATCAAGTCAGTTAAGTATTAACAGGTAAAGTAGTCAATATTCAATCACAAATCATCTCTGAATCACACCTTAATTCTAATCACCAAAAGTAAACAGTAATTCAAAATATATATCTCTCCAATTAAACCTATATGATTTCTCCAATCACAAAATCTTAAATCAAATGAGTGAATGTTTCTGACATACCTCTGGTTAATTAACAGTCACAAATAATCCCTAACCAACGAGTAAGAGGTCGCTCCCGGATGCTGCTTAACATATAATAACCCCTATTATACAAGCCTGTGAAGTCTGTCTCGTCTCCCCAACACACTGCTCGTTTCCCCAGCTAAGAAAGTACTAGTTTGAACTATCAAATCCCAGGCTTATATATCATTTCCCGGACCAAGCTAATCCAATCAGAAGTCAGGAAACAGGTGCCTAATCCAATCCGATGCAGGCAGGGTGTGAGAGCCAATTACCGACGAGAACAGGTGTGCGGGAGCCAACCAGGTGTTAGAAGCTCACCACGTCACAGGTGCCCCGCCCTACACACGCAAGTTTTGGCGGGAAAGCGAGGAATGCCAAGAATGCAGGATGTAGCCGGGCCCCACTCTCCCTCTCTCTCTCTCTTTTTTTTCTCTCTCTCTCTCTCTCTCTCTCTCTTTTTTTTCTCTCTCTCTCTCTCTCTCGCTCTCGCTCTCGCTCTCTCTCTCTCTCTCTCTCTCTCTCTCTCTCTCTCTCTCTCTCTCTCTCTGGTCACGTAGGAAAGAAAGAGGGATCGTTTCTTGCAGTTGTAGGTGTAAAGTCGTGTTCAACAGGTTGGTCTGGTCACACGTCACATCTTGGTTATCTTCCAGATGTCACACCTCCACCGCTAGAAAAGAGTTCAAGAGGAGGGAAGTATATGACAAATTTTCAGACTCTTGACAGACAATCTGCCAACACATTCTGGACCCCCTTAATATGTTTGACATCTAAGGCGTACTCCTGCAGCAACAAGCTCCACCGTGTCAGCCTTTGATTCTTGTTTTGGAACTTGTCCAAAAACTTTAATGGGTGATGGTCAGTATATACAGTAATGGAACCAGGGGCAGATTGAACATAAACACTAAAGTATTGGAGGGACAAAATCAAGGCTAACAGCTCCTTTTCTGTTACAGAGTAATTATGTTGAGCAGAATTTAACTTTTTACTAAAATAGCAAACAGGATGCAATACATTACAGTCTTCCTCCTGGAGTAACATTGCTCCGACCCCAGTATTACTTGCATCAACAGCTAGGGAGAAAGATCTGGTGAAATCAGGGGCACGGAGAACAGGATAGTTAGATAGAATGTATTTAGTAGGACTGAAAGCCTCCTCACAATCTGAGGACCACTCAAACTTCACATCCTTTCGGAGAAGATCTGTTAAAGGTGCTGTTAACCTTGAGAAATTTAAAAAAAAACTGTAGTATCCAATCATCCCTAAGTATCTTTGGATTTCTTTCTTATTGGTAGGCGTTGGGAAATTTGAAATTGACTCTACCTTAGCATGAGGAGGTGCAACCTGACCCTGTCCTACTATATATCCAAGATATTAGACAGTACTCTTAACCCTCCAGACCCGGTAGGGCTCTTGAACGCCCATAAAAAACACACCCGAGCTACCCGGAAGGGCTCTTAAAGACCCATGAGCTCAAAGCCTGTAAGCTTGGTGTGCGAGGCGTCGGTCCGACGGATGTAAACAACAGCCGGCTGGACCGACGCCCCGCATCTCCGGCCACAAGTGGGGTATACCTGTATGCGGATGACATTAAACTGTATAGAAGAGTGAGGAGTAAGGAAGATATGGGTTTGCTTCAAGGAGATGTGGAGGGCATGAAGGGATGGTCTGAGCATTGGTTAATGCCTGTTCATCCAAAAAAATGCAAGTACATGCGTATTGGGACCAGTAAGATAGACAAGGTAGGATACAGTATGTATGAAGCGATGGAGGAAGTGAGTGCAGAAAAGGATATAGGAGTAGTGATAGACAATAAGTTAAATTTCAAAGAACATTTAGCGGAAAAGATAAACAAAGCCAATAGAATTGTAGGGCTGATAAGGAGGACATTTGTGTCACTTGACAAAGAAATCTTCAGGAATCTCTATACAGCGCTGGTTAGGCCGCACCTGGAATATGCGAACCAGGTGTGGGCTCCATATATGGTAAAGGATATAGAAGCAGTGGAGAAAGTGCAGAGGAGAGCTAGCAAGCTGGTACCAACGTTGAAGAACGCGGGCTATGAGCAGAGGTTGAGGACACTGGGGCTTCCGACACTGGCATATAGGAGAAAGAGAGGGGATATGATAGAGACTTTTAAGATAGTGTCAGGAAAGTACGATGAGGATGTGTGTGAAGGTATCTTCTTGATGCGGGAGAGAACAAGAACGAGAGGAGACACTAAGAAAATTTACAAAGAAAGAAATAGGCTTGAGAAGGCAAAGAACTCATTTTGTGATAGAGTGGTAAATGAGTGGAACGCACTGCCCCAGTATGTAGTCGATTCCGAATCAATAAGGGAGTTTGAAAGTAATCTTGATAAAGCATGGGGAAGACAAGATTTGAAGTTTGATTATAAAACAAAAATACAGAATAGTAAAAATGTTGCGTCTGCTACCGCCGCCGCCAACACCGTGAACGACCGCAGCAGTGCAAGTACTGGTACTGAGCTGAATACACAGGCATAGTTTGCCTTTTTCCAGAGGATCTACTGTAAGAAACTGTAAGAAACAAGAAGGAGTGCGTCGCTTGTTCGTGTGTGCCTGTATGTTATTGTTAAGTATCGAAAAGTAGTGTAAAGTGGCTGTTTTTGCCATAAAGTTATCTCCAATGAAATCATCATCACAACTGAACCAGTTGACTTAGAGAGCTCTACTTAACGCCATTCTACAGGTACGAAACACATCTACGCTTGGGGATGTGCGGGAATGCAGAAGCAGTCAGAATAACAAAGATACGGTAGCCTAGGCGTAGACGTTTTTCGGCCAAAACACCCGGGTTTCGGTATGGAATACATAGCCGGGGCTGGAGGGTTAATGAAAGTGCACTTTTTAAAGTTCACTACAAGATTTGCTTCAGCAAGGTTAGCAAAAAGCAGTCTGATTTGTTTGAGATGTTCTTCCCATGTATGGGAAAAAAGAAGGATATCGTCAATGTACACCACACACCCAGGTACCCCTTCAGTCACCTGATTCATTAGGCGCTGAAAGGTAGCTGGAGCGTTTTTCAGGCCATAAGGCATTACTTCACAGTGGCTTGATTGTTTACCACAAAACATGAAATCTCCCTTGCTCGGGGTGTAAGAGGTACTTGCCAATATCCTTTCATAAGGTCAATTTTACTTATATAACTGGCTGTGCCAATCTGGTCAATACAATCATCAATCCGTGGCAGTGGATAAGTATCATTCTTTGTTACGGCATTGACTTGTCTGTAGTCCATACAAAATCTATAACTCCCGTCTGGCTTAGGCACAAGTGTGACCGGACTACTCCACTGGCTTAAGGCTCTAGTAATTATGGCATTGGACAACATGAAATCTAATTCAACTTGCAGAATAATCCTGCGCTGTGGTGAGACACGGTATTGGGATAATTTGATGGGTGCTGCATCCCCGACATCTATGTCATGCACGGCCAATGAGGTGAGCCCTGGAGTATCACGGAACACACTGGGAGACTGTGATAAAACATGGATTAGTTCTTTAGCTTTCTCTGAGGGAAGATGACATAATTTAGTTGGTAATTCCCCCCATGCTACTGAATTATTTTTAAAGTTGGATAGACCACAAGACAAGTAAAAATCGATACCTTCAGGATCTGGGACAGTCTGCTGCGGGATCTGTGGGTAAGGACTACAAACATCACCCGCACCAGGATGTCCACAGGTCCTTATTACTGCCACAGCAGGAGAATCTGGAGGAGAGGAGTCAGGGGACCTATGATAGGGTTTTAACATATTTATGTGAAATACTTGCTTAGGCTTCCTCCTGTCTGGGGTAGCCACTACGTAGTCAGTAACACTCACCCTTTTTACTACTTTATATGGTCCTCTAAATTTTGCTGATAAAGGTTGGCCGAAAAGGGGAATGAGAACCAAGACCTCATCACTGGGCTGAAACGCCCTCTCACGGGCTCATTTATCGTACCATCCTTTCATGGTGTCTTTAGCCACTCTTAGATTCTGTGCTGCAAACTCGCACGAGGATCTCAACCGGGTTTTGAACTCTGACACATACCTGAGGAGATTTTGGTTCCCTTCCTGACCAACTAGGCTGTCCTGCAATAGCTGCAAAGGGCCACGTACCTGGTGACTGAAAACTAGTTCATTGGGTGAGAAGCCCAGAGCTTCAGTTGGAACCTCACGGGTGGCAAACAACAGAAAAGGTACCCCCTTGTCCCGATCACCTCCAGTTTCCTCACAATATTTTCTTAACATAGATTTTAGAGTTTGATGGTATCGTTCGAGGACCCCTCGACTCTCTGGGTGGTAGGAGCTGGACTTCACATGGTCGATACCCAATTCCTTCAGGGACTGCTGAAATACATTGGGAGTGAAATTAGTACCTTGATCACTCTGCACCTCATGGGGGAAACCCATTCTGGTGAAGAATTTGAGCAGTTCCTTAATAACTGTTTGGGCTGAAGTATTTCTTAACGGTATAGCTTCTGGGTATCGAGTTGCCATGTCCATTATAGTTAACAAATATATATGTCCCTGGGATGTCTTTGGCAATGGGCCAACGATATCCACTACCACCCGAGTGAAAGGGTTCTCGAACACTGGTAAGGGCACCAGAGGGTGTGCAGGCACCTTTTGATTAGGTTTTCCTGTCATCTGGCAGGTGTGACACACTCTACAGAACTCCACTACATCTGCACGCATTCCTGACCAGTGAAAGTGGGCTCTAATGCGATCTAAGGTTTTCCTCACACCTAGGTGCCCTGCTAAGGGTATACAATGGGCCATTTCTAGTATATCTCTACGACAAGGTTTAGGAATTTCTACCTGATGTACGTCCCATGCCCCGTCGTCAATAGGTCTATGTGGCGGTCTCCACCTATGCCACAAAACTCCTTTCTTCATATAAAAACATTCACCCTTCTCCTTCTCGCTCTCCTCTTCACTCACGGCACTGGCAGCTAACTTCTTACACTCACTGTCATCTCGCTGCAACTCTACCAGGCCACTAGGACAATTAGGAGGGGTGTCATGATCATTTGGCTCAAGGTTAGCCATAAAAGTTTCAGACAGATCTACTTCAGTCTCCGCATCAGGCACAGTTAGAGCATCATTCACTACTTTTTCATCCCTTTTATCTACCTTCACAGTTGGTACAATTATATCTGAGGGAACTGCTACTTGGGCCATAGATCGAGTGACAGCACACACTGGGAAAACCTTTGGCATCTCCTTCTCGAGCTCACCGGTCAGTGGCTCGTCAACAGGGGAAAGTGACAAAATGGGGTCTGGTCGGACCCTCTCACCAGCCACATCATTCCCCAAAAGGAGTGTTACCCCAGGCACAGGGATGTCCTGAGGCCTACACAAAGCTATACAGGCTTCACCCTTCAACAAATCACACTCAATCTCACTATTCACTGAGTTAGCAGAAAATTTACCTCCAGCACCTCTCATTATTACTGATTCGCCAGTTGGGCATTCAGAATAAAGATTCACCATGAGGGTGCTAGTAGAACCAGTATCTCTCAAGATATTTACCTCATGTACACAACCATTTATGTTCACACATCCAGATGAAATAAAGGGACGGTAGCTTTCCTGAACTGATGGGGACACTAAGACAGGCTTAACCCTTGCGGGTTGTACCACACACGCTACTACACCATTTCCAGTCTGATTTACGTTAGCTAGGTACTCCTGCGGTCGGGAATCCTGCTTCAAAAGCACATTTGGGTGGTTTTGGTTATTTGGAGAGGCAGTTACTGCGGCTACTGTCGGCCCCGATCTCTCGGCTCTCTCCTTGGCCCAACATTGATAAGCTAAGTGGCCTCTCTTGCCACAATAGGTACACACTTTCTGGGATACATTCCCCTTGTAAGCATTATTAGTATTGGTTTGGGCCCCACCTCTGTTACCATTACCAGGAGTCACATTCTTAGTTGGGGGAGCATTTTTAGTTCGGCTTGCATGGAGAGAGACGTTACAGGCTTTTGCGAGTGACTAGATTTATCATATTTGTGATTGGAGGACTTATTATCATCGGGCTTTTTCCCACGAAATTTGTTGTTTAGTACATACGTATCAGCCATGTCTGCAGCTTCGGCAAGAGTTTCTACCTTTTTCCCCCTCAAATGATAGGCTACTGATGAATCTACCTTCCATAAGAAGTTCTCAAGCAAGATTAACTCTTTCAGACCCTGAAAATCAGTGACATTTTACTTGTTAGCCAGTTATTTAAAGCTTTGTTCATGGTCCTGGCAAACACTGTATGAGTTCCTCGAATTTTTTTGTGAGTCTTTCTGAAAGCCTGTCTATATGCTTCAGGCAGCAGTTTGTAGATTTTTAGAATGGCTGCTTTGAGACGGTCATAGTCTTGCCGAAGCTCAGACTCTACTGAAATGTAAGTTTCCCGCCCTTGTCCTGTCAACATCGTTTTCAACATAAATGGCCACCGATCTCTTGTCCACCCCATATCTGTAGCAACCTCCTCGAACAACACAAAAAAGTCCTGAACATTGTCCTCGGTGAACGGGGGAATGACACTCGTCATGGTTAATCCCGGAGATTGAGCAAGCACATTGTTTTTGGACTCGGGTTGAGCAGTTAATTGGGCCATGCGATATTCATGATCTAGCTGTGTTTGTTGTGCATTTGCCTGCATTTGGGCTTGTTGTGACTGTGCTTGCAGCTGAGCATCTGCCCGGGCAGCATTTAATCTAGCTAAATACAAATATTGATCAGGGGTAAATCCCTCTGGTAAATTCTCGCCAAACCGCATCGGCATCCATTACCGAGTCCTCCACCAACCGCTCCGTTTTGCTCACCGCCCTCGTCTCCGTTATGCTCACCGCCCTTGTGAATCCCAAATAATTCTGACTTTATGATCTGTGCTATTTCAGGTTTTGTCAAGTCCAAGACCGTTAGCTCAAAATACGAGGCTAGTACTATTAACTCTGCCTTGGACAAGAGATCGATGTCATCGGCAACGGGTGTCGATTCTAAGAAAAGCTTAACATATTCCTTATTAATAATTTCAGGCATGATTATGATATGATATGAACTTAGTGAAACTTATACAAAACGTATCCTGGCAAGGTCGCCAGTTAATCTGTTACGTATCTTGACTTATAAGTGGTTAACTAAATAAATAAAGATAGAACAGTTAATATGAAAGTGTAGCAAACAGCTGAAGGCCAATAGAACGTAAAATATTAAAGTTTGTTCTGTTGTTACTTGCTTTCCTTTAGTTGTTGGGACAGTTATCATTTATACTCTGATACACTTCAATTTTATTTAATCAGGAAACTATTTAAAGTTACATTGAATGTTTAATATGAAATAGGGTATTAATTACGAATACAAAAAGTTTGGTATATAAGCAAGGGTTTTTAAGTCACTAGAATATATCAATTAATCTTGATTATCAGCAAAGTATTAAGATCTTTTTATATAATTAATTTAAGTTTGTTAACCCTATAAAGATTGTTTTACTCTTTCTATTATCTCGTTATTCTCTTAGTCTATTATTATTCGCTCTTTAATATTTTATCTTATTTATTCTTTTTACTGAAAGACATTGACTTAAATAAAAGATGGTAAGGAAATATTACAAAGTCACATATAAAATGGAATTGTATTTATAAACATAAATAAGGTAGTTTACAATTAATCAAAATAATAAGGATTGGTTTGCATACGTTCTGATTTCACTAAAGTAAATATTAAAGCTTAGTAGGCTTAACCCCCTCCGACTCATATGACGCTATCGCGTCATATGGCGGTTCCGCCCAATTACTCATATGACGCGATCGCGTCATATGAACCTATCTTAATAGGTCTATAATAAGTTATACGAATCTTGTGCGTCATTTTGAGCCCAGTAAGGCAGGTAATATTATTTTTATTAATCTCACCACCACACCCCCAATGAAATTAATTAAAGTATATATGATCCACCGGGATTCGAACCCGGGTTATCACACACATATTTTTGCCACCTTAACCATTACACCACCAGGACGGTTAAAGGTTTATGCACACGCCTACGACTTATTATCCATTCTCGAATACTGGATATTAGTCTAATCGTGTTCATACTCCCAACCGCACTATGGTAGCCTACTGTTTAAGTGAGAGGAAAGAATATTCATGGGGCACAGATCATATAGACCGGCCTCTCGAAGAAATATCCCTAAACCTACTAATAATATTATTTTTATTAATCTCACCACCACACCCCCAATGAAATTAATTAAAGTATATATGATCCACCGGGATTCGAACCCGGGTTATCACACACATATTTTTGCCACCTTAACCATTACACCACCAGGACGGTTAAAGGTTTATGCACACGCCTACGACTTATTATCCATTCTCGAATACTGGATATTAGTCTAATCGTGTTCATACTCCCAACCGCACTATGGTAGCCTACTGTTTAAGTGAGAGGAAAGAATATTCATGGGGCACAGATCATATAGACCGGCCTCTCGAAGAAATATCCCTAAACCTACTAATAATATTATTTTTATTAATCTCACCACCACACCCCCAATGAAATTAATTAAAGTATATATGATCCACCGGGATTCGAACCCGGGTTATCACACACATATTTTTGCCACCTTAACCATTACACCACCAGGACGGTTAAAGGTTTATGCACACGCCTACGACTTATTATCCATTCTCGAATACTGGATATTAGTCTAATCGTGTTCATACTCCCAACCGCACTATGGTAGCCTACTGTTTAAGTGAGAGGAAAGAATATTCATGGGGCACAGATCATATAGACCGGCCTCTCGAAGAAATATCCCTAAACCTACTAATAATATTATTTTTATTAATCTCACCACCACACCCCCAATGAAATTAATTAAAGTATATATGATCCACCGGGATTCGAACCCGGGTTATCACACACATATTTTTGCCACCTTAACCATTACACCACCAGGACGGTTAAAGGTTTATGCACACGCCTACGACTTATTATCCATTCTCGAATACTGGATATTAGTCTAATCGTGTTCATACTCCCAACCGCACTATGGTAGCCTACTGTTTAAGTGAGAGGAAAGAATATTCATGGGGCACAGATCATATAGACCGGCCTCTCGAAGAAATATCCCTAAACCTACTAATAATATTATTTTTATTAATCTCACCACCACACCCCCAATGAAATTAATTAAAGTATATATGATCCACCGGGATTCGAACCCGGGTTATCACACACATATTTTTGCCACCTTAACCATTACACCACCAGGACGGTTAAAGGTTTATGCACACGCCTACGACTTATTATCCATTCTCGAATACTGGATATTAGTCTAATCGTGTTCATACTCCCAACCGCACTATGGTAGCCTACTGTTTAAGTGAGAGGAAAGAATATTCATGGGGCACAGATCATATAGACCGGCCTCTCGAAGAAATATCCCTAAACCTACTAATAATATTATTTTTATTAATCTCACCACCACACCCCCAATGAAATTAATTAAAGTATATATGATCCACCGGGATTCGAACCCGGGTTATCACACACATATTTTTGCCACCTTAACCATTACACCACCAGGACGGTTAAAGGTTTATGCACACGCCTACGACTTATTATCCATTCTCGAATACTGGATATTAGTCTAATCGTGTTCATACTCCCAACCGCACTATGGTAGCCTACTGTTTAAGTGAGAGGAAAGAATATTCATGGGGCACAGATCATATAGACCGGCCTCTCGAAGAAATATCCCTAAACCTACTAATAATATTATTTTTATTAATCTCACCACCACACCCCCAATGAAATTAATTAAAGTATATATGATCCACCGGGATTCGAACCCGGGTTATCACACACATATTTTTGCCACCTTAACCATTACACCACCAGGACGGTTAAAGGTTTATGCACACGCCTACGACTTATTATCCATTCTCGAATACTGGATA
This sequence comes from Lithodes maja, assembly GCA_037953745.1. Taxonomy (NCBI): domain Eukaryota; kingdom Metazoa; phylum Arthropoda; class Malacostraca; order Decapoda; family Lithodidae; genus Lithodes; species Lithodes maja. Next base: position 49,720 of record JBAKBP010006056.1, read on the forward strand.
TTAGTCTAATCGTGTTCATACTCCCAACCGCACTATGGTAGCCTACTGTTTAAGTGAGAGGAAAGAATATTCATGGGGCACAGATCATATAGACCGGCCTCTCGAAGAAATATCCCTAAACCTACTAATAATATTATTTTTATTAATCTCACCACCACACCCCCAATGAAATTAATTAAAGTATATATGATCCACCGGGATTCGAACCCGGGTTATCACACACATATTTTTGCCACCTTAACCATTACACCACCAGGACGGTTAAAGGTTTATGCACACGCCTACGACTTATTATCCATTCTCGAATACTGGATATTAGTCTAATCGTGTTCATACTCCCAACCGCACTATGGTAGCCTACTGTTTAAGTGAGAGGAAAGAATATTCATGGGGCACAGATCATATAGACCGGCCTCTCGAAGAAATATCCCTAAACCTACTAATAATATTATTTTTATTAATCTCACCACCACACCCCCAATGAAATTAATTAAAGTATATATGATCCACCGGGATTCGAACCCGGGTTATCACACACATATTTTTGCCACCTTAACCATTACACCACCAGGACGGTTAAAGGTTTATGCACACGCCTACGACTTATTATCCATTCTCGAATACTGGATATTAGTCTAATCGTGTTCATACTCCCAACCGCACTATGGTAGCCTACTGTTTAAGTGAGAGGAAAGAATATTCATGGGGCACAGATCATATAGACCGGCCTCTCGAAGAAATATCCCTAAACCTACTAATAATATTATTTTTATTAATCTCACCACCACACCCCCAATGAAATTAATTAAAGTATATATGATCCACCGGGATTCGAACCCGGGTTATCACACACATATTTTTGCCACCTTAACCATTACACCACCAGGACGGTTAAAGGTTTATGCACACGCCTACGACTTATTATCCATTCTCGAATACTGGATATTAGTCTAATCGTGTTCATACTCCCAACCGCACTATGGTAGCCTACTGTTTAAGTGAGAGGAAAGAATATTCATGGGGCACAGATCATATAGACCGGCCTCTCGAAGAAATATCCCTAAACCTACTAATAATATTATTTTTATTAATCTCACCACCACACCCCCAATGAAATTAATTAAAGTATATATGATCCACCGGGATTCGAACCCGGGTTATCACACACATATTTTTGCCACCTTAACCATTACACCACCAGGACGGTTAAAGGTTTATGCACACGCCTACGACTTATTATCCATTCTCGAATACTGGATATTAGTCTAATCGTGTTCATACTCCCAACCGCACTATGGTAGCCTACTGTTTAAGTGAGAGGAAAGAATATTCATGGGGCACAGATCATATAGACCGGCCTCTCGAAGAAATATCCCTAAACCTACTAATAATATTATTTTTATTAATCTCACCACCACACCCCCAATGAAATTAATTAAAGTATATATGATCCACCGGGATTCGAACCCGGGTTATCACACACATATTTTTGCCACCTTAACCATTACACCACCAGGACGGTTAAAGGTTTATGCACACGCCTACGACTTATTATCCATTCTCGAATACTGGATATTAGTCTAATCGTGTTCATACTCCCAACCGCACTATGGTAGCCTACTGTTTAAGTGAGAGGAAAGAATATTCATGGGGCACAGATCATATAGACCGGCCTCTCGAAGAAATATCCCTAAACCTACTAATAATATTATTTTTATTAATCTCACCACCACACCCCCAATGAAATTAATTAAAGTATATATGATCCACCGGGATTCGAACCCGGGTTATCACACACATATTTTTGCCACCTTAACCATTACACCACCAGGACGGTTAAAGGTTTATGCACACGCCTACGACTTATTATCCATTCTCGAATACTGGATATTAGTCTAATCGTGTTCATACTCCCAACCACACTATGGTAGCCTACTGTTTAAGTGAGAGGAAAGAATATTCATGGGGCACAGATCATATAGACCGGCCTCTCGAAGAAATATCCCTAAACCTACTAATAATATTATTTTTATTAATCTCACCACCACACCCCCAATGAAATTAATTAAAGTATATATGATCCACCGGGATTCGAACCCGGGTTATCACACACATATTTTTGCCACCTTAACCATTACACCACCAGGACGGTTAAAGGTTTATGCACACGCCTACGACTTATTATCCATTCTCGAATACTGGATATTAGTCTAATCGTGTTCATACTCCCAACCGCACTATGGTAGCCTACTGTTTAAGTGAGAGGAAAGAATATTCATGGGGCACAGATCATATAGACCGGCCTCTCGAAGAAATATCCCTAAACCTACTAATAATATTATTTTTATTAATCTCACCACCACACCCCCAATGAAATTAATTAAAGTATATATGATCCACCGGTCAGTTAGATCAGAATCTCTCGATTGATGGCAACCCTAAATTTCTCCGTCTCCTAACGGTCCCTGAGTGTGATTTTGACTGTTGTGAGGAAAATACCGGGCGGTCCGCCTCCTCATCAGTAAGTTAACTATTCCAGTCGGAGGGGGTTAAGTAGACAATATAATTTATAGGACTTTTACAATGCCTATTACGAATAACAAATAGCTTTACATAAAGTCAGGTAAGTATTGAACTTCTACAATGCTTAATTATTAATTATGAATGACAATAGCTTTACATCAAGTCAGTTAAGTATTAACAGGTAAAGTAGTCAATATTCAATATCAAATCATCTCTGAATCAAACCTTAATTATAATCACCAAAATAATCCAACATTTATGTTTCTCCAATCACAAAATCTTAAATCAAATGAGTGTATGTTTCCGACATACCTCTGGTTAATTAACAGTCAAGAATAATCCCTAACTAACGAGTAAGTGGTCGCTCCCGGACGCTTCTTAACATATAATAACACCTATAATACAAGCCTGTGAAGTCTGTCTCGTCTCCCCAACACACTGCTCGTCTCCCCAGCTAAGAATGAACTAGTTTGAACTATCAAATCTCAGGCTTATATATAATTTCCCGGACTAAGCTAATCCAATCAGAAGTCAGGAAACAGATCGAACAATTACAGGTGAGAAGCAGGTGTGGTGGTCCAATGAGGGTAGGTGGGGGGGAAGGGGGGCTGCTCACTATGTCACAGCGCCCCGCCCTTCACACGCAGTTCTGGCGGGAAAGCGAGGAATGCCAAGAATGCAGGATGTAGCCGGGCCGCTCTCTCCCTCTCTCTTTCTAGTCACGTAAGCAGGGTTGAGTCGTTGCCACGAGGTTGTAGTTGTAAAGTCACGTTCAACAGGTTGGTCTGGTCACATGACATCCGGTCGGTACGGATGTTACAATATATATATATACAGTAAACCCCCACTAATTCGGACTCTTTTTACTCGGAACCCCGCACTTCTCGGAATGGCATAGGCCTCTCGGAAATGTCCCTGTATATCTCGAAAATTCCGAGTTGGGCGGGATTTGTATCCGGTTTACAATGTTCTCTCACTCGGTTTTAAGTGATTTTAGGATGAATTGAAGCCTGTGCCTTTTAATTATTGTGTAAATATTAATTACTATGTACTGTACTGTCCCTGAAAACATAATAAGGTTTGTATTTGTCATTAATATAATGAATTTCACATTAAAAAAAAAAAAAAAAAAAAAAATCTCAATTTTCTCGGACGCGGACTTTCCTCTTATAATTCGGAATTTTCCCTCTCTTAAGTCGGTCATAAGTCGGACCTCGGACATCTCGGAAAATTGGGCATCTCGGAAGTGGTCTCCCCCCAATTAGTCCGAGTTAGCGAGGGTTTACTGTATATATATATATATATATATATATATATATATATATACAGTAAACCCTCGCTAACTCAGACTAATTGGGGGGAGACCACTTCCGAGATGCCCGATCCGCGAGGGTTTACTGTATATATATATATATATACAGTAAACCCTCGCTAACTCGGACTAACTCGGACTGCCCCCCTGGGGGTTAGGGAATAGAATATGCCCCACGTGCCTTCTGCGTGTCGTAAAAGGCGACTAAAGAGGTTGGGTCGGTGGGCTTGCGACCCCCACCCGGAAAAAATATCTAAGCAAAAAAAAACGAACGAACAGCCTCGGATGCGGACGGAACCAATGTTGACGAACCACAACCGACTAAGGGCATACCTTCGGACATTCTGAGAATGGCTACATGGAATGTTAGTGGCATGAATGATGGCACAAAAGAGAGAGAGGTTCTGGAAGTGTTAGTGAATGCCAGGCTGGATGTATGTGGAATGACAGAGACCAAATGGAAAGGTTCAGATGTGAGAGAGTGGGAGTGTGGAATGGGTGTGTGTGCTGGAGTGAGTGAAGGAACAGCGAGAGAAGGTGCATGTTTGTTTGTAAGTAGCAAATGGAAGGAATGTGTAAGAGAGTATGGGTCTGTGGGTTCAAGGATTGTGTGGGTGAAAATGAAAGTAGGAATACAAACGTGGGTGATTGTATGCGTGTATGCCCCGACAGAGGATATACTTGAAAGAAAGAAAGAGGAGTTCTGGATGAATGTGGAGGCGTGCCTGGAGAAGTTTGACAAGAACGAAAGAATATTTCTGATTGGGGATATGAATGGTAAGGTGGGTGATAGGAAAGTTGAGGGAGTGGTGGGAGGGTGGGGGGTACCATCAGAGGTGAATGGGAATGGTAGTGCACTTGTGGACGTATGTGTGGGGAGGAGGCTGTGGATAGCCAACACCTTCTTCCGACACAGAATGATCCACAGGTACACGTGGAAACGGATGTTGACGATGAAGGATAAGACAGTGGTGGAACGAAAGTCATTGATTGATTATGTATGTGTGGATGAACGAATGAAGAAATCTGTGATGGATGCTAGGGTGTATAGGGGTATTGGAGGGGGTCTGTCTGATCATTATGTAGTGGTAGCTAAGGTTAGGATACAAAAGAAGTGGGTGAGGAGAGCGGGAGGGAGGCGAGAGGAGGGTGGAATGGTGAGGAGGGTGGAGAGGTTGCAGGAGGAGGAAGTCAGGGAGGAGTACAGGAGAGCAGTGGAAAGACGACTAGGTGGGTTCGACCTGGAAGTTATGGAGGAAGTGGAGGAGATGAGCAAGGTGTTTAAGGATGAGATCTGTGCAGCATGTGAGGAGGTGTGTGGAGTGAGGAGAAGAGGGAGGGGAGTGAAAGGTACAGCATGGTGGACAGAAGAGGTAAGAATAGCTGTGGAAGAAAAGAAGAAAGCATATAGAGAGTGGTTGGGTAGTAGAGGGAATAAAGATTCCGAGAGACAGAAACGAGCGAGGTACGTGGAGAGTAAGAGGGTGGTGAAGAGAGTAGTGAAGGAAAGTAAGAGAAGAGTAGATGAGGAATTTGGAAGGAATCTGAGTGTAAAATGGAGGGAGAGTAAGAAACTGTTCTGGAAAGAAGTCAAGAAAGTTAGGGAAGGTAGCAAGGGAAACAGTAAGGGTGTGAAAGATAAGAATGGGAGAATGCTAGCCGAGAAGCAAGAGAGAGTCGAAAGATGGAGGGAGTACTTCAGTGAGTTGCTAAATGAAAGGAATGAAGAGCCAGCAAACATAGCTGGATATGGTATGGGAGGGAGAAGAAGAGAAGTAGTGGAGGAGGAGGTGGGGATCAGGAGGTCAGAAGTGTGGGAAGCCATGAAAAGAGTGAAGTTGGGGAAAGCACCAGGAACAGATGGAGTGTGTGGGGAAATGTTGAGGTATGGTGGTGAGATAGTGATAGAATGGGTATGGAAAATGTGCAAACTAGCATGGGAGAAGGGGAGTGCACCCAATGACTGGAAGACTGGCATAATAGTCCCCCTATATAAGGGCAAAGGGGAAAGAGGAGTGTGTGGTAACCACCGAGGAATATGTCTTCTAAGCGTAGTAGGGAAGGTATACAGTAGGGTAGTGATTGAGAGAGTGAGAGTGAGAACGGAGAAATGGATAGGCGACGAGCAGGGAGGCTTTAGGAAGGGAAGAGGATGTGTAGATCAGATTTTTACCCTGAATTGTGTTGTGGAGAAGTATCTGGAGAAGAAACAAAAGGTGTATGTTGCCTTTATGGACTTGGAGAAGGCCTATGACAGAGTGGATAGAGAAGGTTTGTGGAAAGTACTTAGAATATACGGAGTAGAGGGCAAGTTGCTGAAAGCAGTGAAGAGCATGTATGAGGGTGCAAAGGCGGCAGTACGTGTGGAGAGTGAGCAGAGCGAGTTCTTTGACCTGAATGTTGGTTTGAAACATGGGTGTGTGATGTCCCCGTGGTTGTTTACTGTATATATGGATGGAGTTATGAAAGAAATACTATCAAGAGCAGTGGATGTTGGTGTATCGCTGAAAAGGGAGGGAATTGAGTGGAAGCTACCAACACTGCTGTTTGCGGATGATACAGTTCTGATGAGTGATAATGAATGGGAGTTGCAGGGTCTGGTAAATGAGTTTGGAACAGTGTGCGAAAAACGGAGTTTGAAGGTAAATACGGGGAAGAGCAAGGTTATGGTCTTCGAAAGGGGTGAAGTCACAGAGTGTGAGGTGAAGCTGAACGGTCAGGCTATGGAGATCGTCAACTCTTTTAAGTATCTGGGCAGTGTGTTGAGTAAAGATGGGACTATGGATGAAGAGGTGCGGGAGAGGGTACAACAGGGGAAGAGGGTTGTAGGAACGCTAAAAGCAGTAACAAGAAATAGGGTGGTCAGTATGGAAGTGAAGAAGTCCTTGCATGACAGTGTGGTAATCCCGACACTGACTTACGGAAGCGAAGCATGGACGTTGGTTGAGAGACTCAGACCAAGAGTGAGAGCAGTGGAAATGAATTACTTAAGGAGTGCGTGCGGAATTACATGGAGGGATAGACAGACTAATGAGGAAGTAAGAAGGAGGTGTGGTGTGGAGGTAGATGTGCTGGAAAGTGTGAAAAGGAACAACTTGAGATGGTTCGGCCATATGGAACGTATGGAAAGCGAGAGAATGACTAAGAGGGTGTACGAGAGCGAGGTGGAGGGACAGAGGGGGAGAGGTAGACCGAATATGAGGTGGAAGGATGGAGTGAGGAACTACATGAATGAAGGCGGTGCTGGTTGGGGGGAGGGGCGTCGACTGACTGGGGACAGAGGTGCATGGGGGCGGTTCGTTCGTGGCCACCCCTTCGGGGACCACGGCGTCAGGCAATAGATAGATAGATAGATAGATAGATTATGATTGCATGTGAAATTACCCCTTGAAGATTATGGCGTGTTTTGGCTGTTTATTATGGGTATTAGTTGACGTTTTGGTTCAGATTTGGAAGGGTATATGCAAGTCAGAGGGGGTTAAGGGGAGGTATTTAGTTTGTTCCCTACGTTTCCATCAAGCTTAAAATTGCACCCCCTAGACCCCCTTTCAAGATAAATTTGTACATTTTTCGGTAGAAAAATTTCCAGGCCGGAGGCCGGTTGCTCTTAAAATACAGGCTCGCTATCGCTCGCCAGGAAAAAATCGACACCTTAATGGCACGAAAGGTCTTAAAATTGACAGAAATGGGGCAAACTGTCTTAAAATGTCCAAACTACTAGGGCTAACGTCTTAAAATCTCAAAAGCAATGGGGCTAAACATGAGGGAGAAAGGGGTCCAGAAAAAAATCCCTCAAGTGGAGACCTCCCCTTAACTGAGATAGTCTTTAGCTTCTTCATTCTCACAGATCCTTCCAAAGCTATATCCAATCGTCTAATAATAGCCGGAATTAAGGATCAAAACGCGTCATGATCTTTCAATGGTTAAGGGGAGGTATTTAGTTTGTTCCCTAGACCTCCATCAAGCTTAAAATTACACCCCCTTGAGTCCCTTTCAAGATAAATTTGTACATTTTTCGGTAGAAAAATGTCCCGGCCAAAGGCCGGTTTCTCTTAAATTACAGGCTCGCTATCGCTCGCCAGGATAAAATCGACACCTGAATTGCACGAAAGGTCTTAATATGGGGTGAAAGTTCTTAAAATCGCTAAACTAATGGGGCAAACGTTTTATAATATCAAAAACAATGGGGCTAAACATGAGGGAGAAAGGGGTCAAGCAAAAAATCCCTCAAGTGGAGATCTCCCCTTAATGACAAGTTACTCTAATTTATCAACGGCACCTTTATCAACGGCACCTTTATCAACGGCACCTTTATCAACGGCACCTTTATCAACGGCACCTTTATCAACGGCACCTTTATCAACGGCACCTTTATCAACGGCACCTTTATCAACGGCACCTTTATCAACGGCACCTTTCACACCATTTGAGGACTGCATTCTGAACGACAAATGTACACACTAAACCAAAACATACAACTAAGGAGAGTAAATTTGTGAATGATAATTTTCATCTAACATTCTACAAATACAGAACATCTGATTTAGCCTAATTAGCCTAATTAGCTAGTGAAAATGTCCATACTAAATCGAAAGACTACAAATAAAGCTTCAAAACGATTTTGTTGTTTTGTATAGGTGAGTGAGGGAGACCAAATACAGAACTGTCTGTAGCGAGTGCCTCCCCCAAAGTTGAAAGAGTGACAGTCAATTCATTGGCATTATCTTTGTTTTTCTGTTCCGGCGACGTACTGTATAGTTTAAGGGGAGATCTCCACTTGAGGGATTTTTTGTTTGACCCCCTTTCTCCCTCATGTTTAGCCCCATTGCTTTTGATATTATAAAACGTTTGCCCCATTAGTTTAGCGATTTTAAGAACTTTCACCCCATATTAAGACCTTTCGTGCAATTCAGGTGTCGATTTTATCCTGGCGAGCGATAGCGAGCCTGTAATTTAAGGGGAACCGGCCTTTGGCCGGGAAATTTTTCTACCGAAAAATGTACAAATTTATCTTGAAAGGGGGTCTAGGGGGTGCAATTTTAAGCTTGATGGAGGTCTAGGGAACAAACTAAATACCTCCCCTTAAATATATTCTAACTACTCTTAGACGATTTTATTTAGTTGAAAAAGGGCCTCCAGCAATTAACAGGCTTCGAACGAGCTCACTTAACCCGTTTTACCCCCACAGATCCTTCCTAAACTGCACATAATAGTCTATATATAGTTAGAATGAAATAAACAAATACGTCGCCGGCACAGGAGGGGTCGAGTCACTAACCACTATACATGCAAACGGACTAGAGTCATCGAGCTAATATTATGTCTACCATTTGGGAAGAGTCAGCCCGGAGATAGGTGTGGAGATTGACCACAGCCCATTTTTCCTATCTGTCCCTTTCTGAGTTACAGAGGATAGGGGACAAGATATTGGCCTACCTGTAGTGAATAGAGTATAGTGAACAACAATGTCCATGCTAACCTAAGAGAGTGCCAAGCTTCATAGTTCTCGTCAACATTCGATGATCAACATTTTTCTGGCAACATTTCTGGAATATTCTGCCCTGGTATCGGAAACTAGACCGTTGATAGATGAATTTAAGTGACGTAAATATTATAAATGTCGACCTCATAAGCTGCCAGATCAGTGTTAAGGATAAATGTTGAGTGAGAAAGCGCTCGTGTGATACAGCTTAAGGGGGGATGGGCCGGTTTTCTGGACCACTTTCTCCCTCATTTTTAGCCCCATTAGTGTTCAGATGTTAAGGTGTTTGCCCCATTAGTTAGTCGATTTTAAGACCTTTCGCCCCATATCTTCGTCAATATTTAGACCTTTCGTGCTATTTAGGCGTCATTTTTTTCCCTGGCGAACGATAGTGAGCCTGTAATGTTGGAAGAACCGGCCTTCGGCCAGGACATTTTTCTACCGAAAAATGTACAAATTAATCTAGAAGGGGGATCTAATGGATGTGTTTTTTAAATTTGATGGAAGTCTAGGTAGGAAACTAGAAAAATAATGAATACATGCAATAATCGCCCAAAAAGTGAACCATCCCCCCCTAAAACTCTTCACTATACGACGACTCGTTTCTCCCTGCTATTATGGCTGACACTAGACGATTGTGTTCAGTTTAAGGGGAGATGGGTCGTTTTTCTAGATCCCCCCTACCTCATGTTTAGCCCCATTAGTTTTCAGATTTTAAGATGTTTGCCCCATTAGTTTGTCAATTTTAAGACCTTCCGCCCCATTGTCTTGTCAATATTAAGACTTTTCGTGCTATTCAGGTGTCGATTTTTTTCCTGGCGAACGACAGTGAGCCTGTAGTTTTGGAAGAACCGGCCTTTGGCCGGGAAATTTTTCTACCAACAAATGTACAAATTAATCTAGAAGGTGGATCTAATGGATGTTTATTTTTTGTTAAGTTTGATGGAAGTCTACTGAGGAAACTAGACAAAATAATTAATACATGAACAAATCGACCAAAAAGTGAACCATAACCCCTAAGAAGGCATTTGGAAAGTCGGGGGTTTACTGATATATGTTTAGCACCCATTTAGGCCCTCCTAGAGAGCCTTCCAGAGCTGAAGATAATCGTTTGATGTTAACCATACTATTAACAAACAATGACTTCTTATTACTAAAATGGATAACTCTCAAGCGAAAATGTTCACGCCAAAAAGACATTACAGTTCCAGAGCTCCAGGGTAAATTATATTACGTTTACCGTTTTCCTTACAATTTAGTGTTTAAGTGTTTAAGTTACAGTATACGAAAATACAATCGTTGCCATGCTACATTTACACAAAAGTAAGAAAAAGAAAAACTTAAGAAATGAGAATACAACACTTCTGATTAAACTAACGAACAACATTGTGTGTACTAATCTATGAGAATACAGCGCGAACGTCGCTCTTCATACTAAGCGACAAGAATACAGTAATTACCCTTAAAACCTACAAGGATAGTTATTCCCCTTAACCTTCTCCGACATATGACGCAATTTTGAGCCTGTTAGGGATACTTTAAAGCCTTTATTACCATCAGGGGTATTTAAAAACCTTTAGTTTAGTTACTTCAACCTCTGCAGTTGTCTTTGTGGGCAGAAAACTAATTTTGGAGAGGTAATTATAAGAGTGAGAGAACTCTATTTCTTATTGCTAATCTGCCAACCTCTGCGTCATATGAGTCTGAAGGTGTTAAAAATGTTAATGATAAAGTAATTTCCCTTCAAAACTACAAGAATACAGTAATATATATCCCTTCAAAACAACAAAATACAGTAATATCCCTTAAAAACAACAAAATACAGTAATATCCCTTAAAAACAACAAAATACTGTAATTTCGCAACAAGGACTCCAAGAATACAGTAATTGTCCTTGCAAGACTACAATAATAACGAATTATTGCCCTTGCATGACTACAATAATAACGAATTATTGCCCTTGCAAGACTACAATAATAACGAATTATTGCCCTTGCAAGACTACAATAATAACGAATTATTGCCCTTGCATGACTACAATAATAACGAATTATTGCCCTTGCATGACTACAATAATAACGAATTATTGTCCTTGCAAGACTACAATAATAACGAATTGTTCCTACAAAGCTACAAAAATAATGTAGTGCCCCTTCAAATCTCAAACAATACCATAATTACCCTTCAAAACTAAATGAATACAGTAATTCACCTACAAAGCTACAAGAATAGTAACTGTTCTTCAAAACTACAAAACTATAGATATTTCCCTACAAAACAGCAACAGTAAAGCAATTTAAACTTAACCCATGCAGTACCGGTGACGTCGTTTTCTTTATATTTTGGCAACTCTTAGACGATTATATGCACATTAGGAAGGACCTCTAGCAATAATAAGGCTTTAAATTATCTCAACCAACCCTCTCAACGACTGCAGATCCTTCCTAAGCTGCATATTATCGTCTAAATATAGCTAGAATAAAAGATAACATACGTCGCTGGTACTCAAAGGGTTAAGCAAGGAAATACAAACTCCAGACTGAATTAGCGTACCACTGTCTGTCATAGAAAACGGGAGCCGGCTAATCGCGACTCACCGACAGGCAACAAATGATGCTCCGGATGACAAATGAAGAGTAACAAATGGGAACACTTATTAGAGGAGGGGAGCCGACACAAAGGCCAGGAAAAAGGTGAGAAGGGAGCTAGAGTAAAGAGAGGAAGGAAGGAAGGAAGGGAGGTAGGAAGGAAGGAAGGGAGGGAGGAAGGAAGGGAGGAAGGATGGAAGGAAGGAAGGAAGCAAGCGAGGGAGTACAAAGGAGTACAAAGGAAATCAAGCAACAACATATCTAGTGACCCTTCTAGGTTGCTTGTCCTCCAAAACACTGAGGATCAAGTGTCCAAACAGTGGTTTAGAGTGGGTAAGGGAACATTGGAAAGGGAATTACTGCCCTGGAACTAATGTCCGTGGCAGGATTAGGAAGTTAGTAGAGGACAGATGGGTTAGTAACTGAGGGGGGGGGGGGGGGGATAAAATAAAGTTATTCATTTACAAACGCAGTCAGTCGCGGGTTTGATGAGAGATAGTTGTCTAGGCGGAGTTTAAATGAATCAACGGTGATGCAGTCTATAACGTTTCGGGGAAGCCCATTCCACAAGTTGACAACTCGATTGAAGAAGACATTCTTAGATTCGTGCGAGTTAAAAGATTTACCAATAATTTTGCAACCGTTTCCCCGCGTGTAATTAGATTGGTCGATAGTGAAGTACTTACTACAGTTCATATTGTCGATGCCTTTGATGATTTTGAACACTTGAATTAAGTCACCTCTTAATCTGCGCTGGGTTAAAGGAAATAGATTTAATTCTCTAAGACGCTCTTCGTATGGTTTGTTCTTTAGGCTAGGTATCATTTTGGTAACTCTACGTTGAACTCGTTCTAGCTTGTTTATATATTTTTGGTAATAAGGGCACCAGGATTGAACGCAGTATTCCAGAAGAGGGCGGACTAAGGAATTGTAAAGGGTTAGGATAACTTCTTTGGATTTATGCTCAAATGACCTGCCTATAAAGCCAATTATTTTGTTTGCCTTAACAACTTCTGAACATTGTTGACTCGGTTTTAGGTTACTCGATATTGTTACTCCCAGATCGGTTTCTCTGTTTACATTCTTAAGCTGAGTGCCATTCATCGAATAGTTTGCTTTCTCATTTAGGTATCCCCTCCGAGGGAGGGGACGAGAGAGAGGTGGCATGAAGTGGAAGAGAGTGGGGATGGAAGAAAGGTGGGGTGAAGTGGAATAGAGGTGGGAATGGAATAGAGGTGTGATAGAGTGGACTAGAGGTAGGATAAAGTGGAATAGAGGTAGGATAAAGTGGAATAGAGGTAGGATAAAGTGGAATAGAGGTGGGATTAAGTGGAATAGAGGTAGGATAGAGTGGAATAGAGGTAGGATAAAGTGGAATAGAGGTAGGATAAAGTGGAATAGAGGTAGGATAAAGTGGAATAGAGGTAGGATAAAGGTGGGATTAAGTGGAATAGAGGTGGGATAAAGTGGAATAGAGGTGGGATAGAGTGGAATAGAGGTAGGATAAAGTGGAATAGAGGTGGGATAAATTGTAATAGAGGTGAGATAAAGTGGAATAGAGGTGAGATAAAGTGGAATAGAGGTGGGATAAAGTGGAATAGAGGTGAGATAAAGTGGAATAGAGGTGAGATAAAGTGGAATAGAGGTGGGATAAAGTGGAATAGAGGTGGGATAAAGTGGAATAGAGGTGGGATAATGTGGAATAGAGGTGGGATAATGTGGAATAGAGGTGGGATAATGTGGAATAGAGGTGGGATAATGTGGAATAGAGGTGGGATAAAGTGGAATAGAGGTGGGATAATGTGGAATAGAGGTGGGATAAAGTGGAATAGAGGTGGGATAAAGTGGTATTGTTTCTCCATCTACTATTAGCTGAAAATATATACTAATTCAAACCTATTGGTGTACATTATGTTTCATCATATTCTGGCAACTATTAGACGATTTTAGTCAGCTTAGGAAAGATCTCTAGCAATAATAAGGCTTCCATAGATCTCAACTCACCTTTTTAACTACCACAGCTTCTTTCTTCGCTGTGCATAATATCGTCAAAGTATAGCTAGCCTTAAAATACAGCACACGTCGCTGGTACTCAAAGGGTTATAAGATACAGTTATGACCCAGTAATTCACCTCATCAACACACTCAAGGAAGTTAGGGGCAGATGGTTCGTTGTTTTTGGTCCGCCTTCTTTCTCATGCTTAGCCCCTTCAGTTTTCAATTTCTTAGACGTTTGGCCCAATAGTTTGGCGATTTTAAGACTTTTCTTGTCAATATTCAGACCTTTCATGCATCAAAACTATTTTGCAGAATCTCTCAGTAGATAAGGCTCCTGGTCCAGATGAAATTCCTCCAATAGTACTTAAGAATTGCTCCTTGGTGCTCGCTCCTGTATTGGCAAAAATTTTCCGTCTGTGTACTCATACCTCATGCTTCCAAGTACCCTGGAAAGAAGCAAACATCCATCCAGTTCCTAAAAAAGGTGCCTCTTCAGATCCATCAAACTACAGACCAATAGCTATAACTTCCACTCTTGGTAAAGTCTTTGAAATTATATTAAATAATCACATAATTAAGCATCTTGAGAATAATAAATTAATCAGTGATAGGCAATATGGTTTTAGACGATGTCGATCAACTGCAGACATGCTTTGCCTTCTTACGCATCAAATCAACCAAGCTACAGACCAACATGGTGAAACACATACAATAGCACTGGATATATCAAAGGCATTTGATAGAGTCTGGCATCAATCCTTATTGTCGAAGATGTCACACTACGGCCTTGCATCATTAGTTCCACTAATTTCTTCTTATCTTCATAACAGAAAAATATGTGTAATGGTAGATGGCCTTTATTCTCAATTTCACTCAATAAATGCTGGTGTTCCCCAGGGATCAGTTTTGGCCCCAATTCTGTTCCTCATTCATATCAATGATCTCATATCTACCACTCATAATCCAATACATTCCTACGCAGATGACTCAACACTCCACAGTTCCTTCACATTTACCAATTCTTTCACCCAACCCGATCTTATAAATTCAAAAATAAACACTGCAATTTCTCTGAACCAGGACCTTTCTAGAATTGATGGATGGGGACAAAAGAATCTAGTTTCCTTTAATGCACAGAAAACCAAATACATTCAATTTTCTAACCGACAGAATCTCACTGACTCCCATATATTTTTTAATGATGTAAATATTCTCACTTCCCCTAGTATTGACATTCTCGGTGTAACATTAACTACTAACTTGAGCTGGACACATTATGTTAGAAGCATTGCTAAGAATGCCTCTAAAAAACTGGGACTCCTGTACAGAGTTCGAGAATTCTTCACTGACGAGCAGTTGGCCGTGATATATAAAAGTCATGTGCGTTCTCAGATGGATTACTGTTCACCTCTGTGGGGTGGAAGTGGAGTGGTTGCATTGAGGCAGTTGGACAAAATTCAAAATAAAGCTATTAGATTAATCAATAACCCTGCAATCACACAGGACCTTCCTACATTATCCATACGAAGAAACGTTGCATCCCTTGCATTATTCTACAGATATTTTCACAGCAATTGTTCCGAGGAACTTGCTTCAATTGTGCCGCCTCTCCACATCTTTCCGCGTAGAACTAGGGCAGCTGAGAGCGCCCATGAATTTACACTTTCTCCTCCACAATGCAGAACTTCTGCTTATCAGAATTCATTTATCCCCAGAGCTACTACTCTTTGGAATTCACTTCCCTCGAATTGCTTTCCACAAACTTACAATCTGCAAATGTTTAAATCCAGTTGTTACAAACATTGTATGAATGGAGGATGCCTTTAGGCACATGGACCTTTTTGTTTTAGCTGTGTTTTTCCTTCCTCCGTTCATTGTCTCTTAAAAAAAAAAAAAAAAAAAAAAAAATCATACATCATATCGATTTTATCCTGGCGAGCGATAGCGAGCTTGTAATTCAATAGCAACCGGCCTTCGGCCAGGACAGATTTTTTATCGAAAAACTTACACATTTACAAGGGGGGGGGGGGATTTTTGTTTGTTTTTGTTTAGTGTTCTAATTTTGTTTTTAAACTTAATGGAGGCCTAGGGAGGAAATTCAGAAATAATTAATATATGAACAAATCGACCAAAAAGTGAACCATCCCCCCTTAACCATACTCTTAGTGCAAGGTGAGGCCATTCTTACGGGAATGTGTGGCTTGTACTATAGTCCGTTCATTCTAGGTTGGGTGGAAATCGTAACCCCTAACCTCTCATACCTCTTAAAGGACTAGAGTAATCGAGCTAATATTTCTACCAAACAGGAAGACTTGGCCAGGGAATATGTGTATACATTGACGGCTCATTTGTGCTAGCCCTTTTTCAGTTACAGAGGTTAGAAGTTTCGATTTCTGCCCAACCTAGAGTGAACGGACTGTAGTCATTTGTTTCAAAAGTTCGCAGTGTCTGGCCATTCAATTGGTTTATCTTATATTTCTGGGAAAAACCTGCAAACAATTCGGTATTGGAAATATTGCCTCGTTCACCCAAAACAATAAAACTCCCAAACTATTTCAATTTGGAAGTAACCTACACCGACACACCATGAAAATAGCCCTCTGCTTCCACCGAATGAAACTGCATAACATGTATTCAATCATGGTCAGCAACCACCAGGACCTGTAGGCATCAAATGTACCATATCATATCGTCATACCATTATTATATCATCAACCATATCATACCATCATACTATATAATTTCAACAACATTAGTATACCATATTTATCCAGCATACTCTCCATTCCCATTGATCACAATACGATCATCATATTTATTTCATCATTTACGAACAATAGAGCACAACATTTCATGGTTAATGTAATATTAAATGATTATGTACAGACCAAAACTATGATATATTCGGTTTCAGGTACAGTATTTGCCATTACTAAACTACAAAGTGTACTGTATTTTTAAAATCCCATTAATACGAGAGAAGTAAATTGTCCGTGAGCTCTCTCTCTCTCTCTCTCTCTCTCTCTCTCTCTCTCTCTCTCTCTCTCTCTCTCTCTCTCTCTCTCTCTCTCTCTCTCTCTCTCTCTCTCTCTCTCTCTCTCTCTCTCTCTCTCTCTCACATATACACGAACAAGGACGTGGCTTTATTCACATTTCTTTCACGAATGAGAGAGCTTGTTCAAAGTCATTAAACTATTCTGCATAGGCAAAGAAACTCCCCCTTTCCTTCTCCCGAATCTTACTGTAAGCAAATACAGGATAAAGAAAGACGCTCTATAATTATGTAAAGCTAAAGTTGAGATTTTTTTTTAATTATGTAAAGCTAAAGTTGAGTTTTTTTAATTATGTAAAGCTAAAGTTAGTTTTTGTTTTAATTTTGTAAAGCTAAAGTTGAGTTTTTTTTTTTAATTATGTAAAGCTAAAAGTTGAGATTTTTTTTTAATTATGTAAAGCTAAAGTTGAGAGAGTTATTTTAAGGGGGAGGTAGTCGCTTTTGCTGGACCCCTTTCTCCCTCATGTTTAGCATATTCATTTTGAGATTTTCAGACGTTCGTTCCGTTAGTGTGGTGGTTTTGAGACCTGTCGCTTCATTTGTTTGTCAATAATAAGTAAGTCCTTTCGTGCCATTTGGGTGTCGATTTTTCCCTGGCGAGCGATAGCGAGCCTATAATTTTAGAAGGAACCCGGCCGAAATATCGAAAAATGTACAAATTTATCTTGAAAGAGGGTGATTTGTTAAGCTTGATGGTGGTCTAGCGAGGAAACTAGAAAAATAGATTAGTAAGTAAATACATGGCCCATGTGACGCATGTCGAGTATGAGCATGCTGTACAGAACGCCCAGTCAGGCCCCACTCTCGCTAGGATCGTCAGGGCAGGAACTTTGGCTGTAGTCTGTGTAGAGTTTCCTAACTTAGTTTATGTGAGCCGTTGTACTATAAGTATTATAAATATGTATTTTGTTTTCATCTGAGTCAACGAGTTCTATTTTATATCATTAGTTATAAGTATTGTGTGTGGGACTTATATGTAATGATGAGGAGAAGAGAGAGAGTTATGTAACGACGGCCCGTGAGCGCGCCACGAGGTAGGTAGGCCTCCCTCCCTCCTCCCTCCTCCCTCTCAGCGCGTGGGAAATCCTTTGTCGATCCCAGATTGAGAGAGAATATTACGTAACGATTGCTAGTGGGCGGTCCTTAGTAGTTGGCGATATGCTCACTAGAGGGCCGAGTATAAAAAGGAGAGGTCCTCGCCACAATTCTTTAGAACTCATCAGGCAGAGCGACTTCTCATATCCCTTGCAACTATCCATATTCTTCCGACTGATGTGAACTTTCTCTACTCTCTGAACAGCCTATCTTCTTCCCTTCTCGACCCTTTATAACCTCAATGACCCCTTTGGTGCAGATTTAGTCAGCCAAAGTATTATCGCTTGAGTTCTCACGAGATAAGTGCCTGTTAGATAGCCTATTTTTGGAAGGGTTAACTAGAATAGGATTGATTGATGTTTGTTGCACTCGTATATGCATTTCCCTGTGTGCGATTATTCATGTTCCTGTTTTCTGCTGGTTTAGGCAATGCTAGACTGGGATAGGGTTTCTGAGTTGTGATTTCCTATGAGTACTAGGTTGCGGTTGAACCAGTACAATTGCAACGGAGACGTGGAACGCCTAGGTGGTCTTTCTGACTGTGTACCGTGGGAGTTTAGCACTGTGTTGCGAGTGAGGGCTTTTGCCTCTGCCACCCAACACTGTGCTATCTCATTTGCTTGACTTTGAGAGGATCGCCAGGAGAGAACCAGATACTAGTGATCTGGATCTCTCAAGAGAGCATCCCGTCAATTAACGTAATTTGGCCGCACAGTCTTAAGGACCTCGCTAGGCTACGAGCCGCTTGCTCAGCCATTGTCTCTTAACCTTATGTATCCCAGCTAGACTTTGCTCGACCAGCAGATACAGCATAGTATTGAAGCTTCTCCTTATGTATATTATTGTTTATGCACTATTGATTTCATGTGTGGCACGCTTAGCTACTTCAGAGATTAGTGGCCCACGAGCACAATCTTAGTAGGCTATTGCCAGTGCATTGTCGGAGTACTTCTTCTTAATGTTTGCCATATCCTATTGCTTATTCTTATAATTCTTCTTATGTCAATTTAAAGCCTTTAATTACCAGTGAGTTATTCATTAAATTGCTGTTCAAAATCCGATACTTACTTCTTATGAGTATTCGAGAAGCATCTAACTTATCAGAAGATTCCTTGCTTGATGCTCGAGGACTATTGTTTAACGTAACGTAATAGTGCCGATCCGAAGTAGAGGGTGGAGGACTTCTTAAGTTCTTAGTTCAAGGGTGGATTACTTCGGCTTCGGCCAACACTATTCTTTAGTGTTGTAGTACTTTCTTCTTTGTTTGATTGTTGACCAGACTAGATAACTCCCGTCTTGTTATTAGTCTGTTGTGTGAAACGCTAGTACCGAGTTCTTGTATACCCCGTTATAGCAGATAGAACTCTGGAGGGTAGTGGCGTTTTTTGTTCGGCTGGCAGTACTCTGGGGTTGGGATCGTGTGTTTCCGTTGTGGCAGCGAGCCATACTCGAGTCCTGTGTAAGAGCCCTAGTGTACCCGAGTGCCCGGTCGTAACAAATGGCGACCTTGCTTAGGATTTTGTGAACAGTATAAATGTTTGCAGAGTTGTACAACATTTGTTTGTTTGTACTTTAGCGTGCATATTGAAGAATATTTTTTTTTGTAAGGCAATTAGGAGAGCATTTAAGAGACTCCAGTTAATTTAGTAATTAGTGCTTACATAAGGGAGTTAAACACTTTTGTCTCGAGAATTTTTTGTGAACTTCAGTATGTCGTGCCCTAGCACTGACGAGGAGCGAGAGATGCCAGTTGAAGAGGTGCCGTTAGTAATCAGTGAGGAGGATGCTAGAGTTTTTGTGAGTAAGCGGTACCACGTGACGGAGGAGAGGTTAACTGGGGTGAATATTTATGGCTTGCACCTGATAGCCAAGGTTTTGGGTCTATCCAATGTAGGAGGGATGTCCAAGGGGGAGCTGATTTCCTGGGTGTTGCGTGGGCGACATGGGGTTTCGGAGGAGAGGGCGTTTGGGGGGGTTCCTCCCCAGATCCCCTCTCACTCGACTCCCACAGTGCCGTCCACTCAGTTGCCGGAGGTTAGCACTCTCCCACAGAGGGATGAGAATTGGAAGATTGGAGTGCCCTCGGGCGGTGCGTATGGTGGTTCCCCAGTTCTTGCCCCCCCTCCTTCAGTAGTTTTTTTTTTTTTTTTTTTTTTTTCTATGTGATTGAGGGAGGCAAAAGGCATAACTGCCTATAGCGAGTGCCTCCCCCATAGTTGAAAGAGTGACAGGGCCAAAATCAAGGGACGTTCGAGCCAAAATGCCTGGACACACGGAGTTTGAAGCAATTTAAGTCATAGGAAGAGGGAAAGACTGATTCTGGGAGAGAGTTCCAGAGCTCAGCTGTTGAGTAGAAGAAAGTTTGAGAGTAACGTTTCACTCTTGGGTTGGAGAGTTGCACAGAGTAGGGGTGGGATTGAGTTGCAAGACGGGTACCACGTGCCCTACGTAAAGGAGGTGGTATGCACTGGGATAGCTCTGAGGAACACTGATTATTATAGTAGCGATAGAATAGCGAGAGAGATGCAACATTGCGGCGGAGAGAGAGAGATTGCAGAGAGTTGGTGAGTGGACGGGAGTTAATGATACGAAAGCCCTTCCTTTCAACTTTGTCTAGGAGAGCGGTGTGAGAGGAACCTCCCCACACATGTGAACAATACTCAATACAAGGGCGCACTATGCCCCTGTACAGAGCAAGAAGCTGTGCAGGGGAAAAGAACCCCCTAAGGCGGTTGAGCACACCCAGCTTCTGGGAGGCTGCCTTAGCAAGACTGGTAATATGGTCCTTCCAAATGAGAGCAGAAGAAAAAGAGACACCAAGAATATTGAGAGAAGATGAAGGGTTGATTTTTGTATTGTTGAAGAATAAGGGATAGTCCGCTGGGAGATCCTGACGGGTAGATAGATGGAGAAATTGGGTTTTGGAAGCATTAAAGTTAACAAGGTTTTCTCTGCCCCAATTGGAAATTGTATTTAGATCAGAATTTAAGAGTTCTATGGCTTCATTACGTTTGTTGTTGAGAGATTGCTGGCTGGGGCGTTCTGAAAAACTAATGGAGTAGTGTAAGGTTGAGTCGTCTGCGTATGAATGGATGGGAATTAAGGTACAGTTAAGGAGATCATTTATAAAAATTAGAAAGAGAATAGGAGATAGGACAGAGCCCTGAGGAACACCGGAGTTTATAGGGTGAGGAAGTGAACAATGGCCGTCCACAACCGCGGCTATGGAACGGCCGGAAAGGAAATTAGAGACAAAGGCACAGATGGAGGGATAGAAACCGAAGGAGGGTAGTTTAGAAATTAAAGATTTATGCCAGACTCTATCGAAGGCTTTCGATATGTCTAGTGCAATAGAAAAAGTCTCACCGAAGTCCCGAAAGGAGGATGACCAAGAGTTAGTAAGATATGAAAGAAGATCACCAGTAGAGCGACCCTTAAGGAAGCCATACTGGCGATCTGAGAGCAGATTATGAGAAGAGAAATGCTTAAGAAATTTGGAAGCAAGAATAGTTTCAAAAACTTTAGAAAGACAAGAGATAAGAGCAATTGGACGATAGTTGGAGGGTTGAGAGCGGTCACCCTTCTTTGGGACAGGTTGAATGTGAGCAAACTTCCAGCATGAAGGGAAGACGTTAGAGGATAGACAGAGACGAAAGAGTTTGCCTAGGCAGGGAGTCAGCACGGAAGCACAGTTTTTGAGAACAACAGGAGGAACACCGTCCGGACCGTACGCCTTATTAGTGTTAAGCCCAGAGAGGGTAAAAAGTACATCTTTAGAAGAGATTAGGATATTAGGCATAAGTAAGAGAGAGGAGGGCGGAGAGGGAGGAATAGCACCGGAATCATCCAAGGTGGAGTTTCTAGCAAAAGTTTGAGCGAAGAGTTTAGCTTTGTCAGAGGAAGAAGTGATGGTTGAGCCATCAGAGTGGGAAAGGGGAGGGAAAGACGAGGAAGAGAAATTGTTGGAGAGGTTTTTGGCTAGATGCCAGAAAGCTTGGGAAGAGCTAGAGTTGGATAGTTCAGTGCATTTATTATTGATGAAAGAGTGTTTGGCAAGTCGAAGAACAGATTTGGCTTGATTCCGGGCAGAAACATATGAAGAATGAGAGTCTTGAGTTTTAAGGCGTCGGTACCGTTTGAATGCTTCCTCCTTATTGCGGACAGCAGTAGAACAGGCGTGAGTAAACCAAGATTTTTTAGCATTAGTCTGAGAGAAAGAGAATGGAATGTATGCTTCCATGCCCGATAGGATTACCTCGGTAATGCGTTCAGCACTCTCCGAGGGTCCCCGGCCATGGAAGCAGAAATCATTCCATGGGAAATCAAAGAAGTACTGCCGAAGAGCCTCCCAGTCGGCAGCGCCAAAGTGCCACAAGCGCCGCCGGCTAGGAGGATCGGGTGGCTGTACTGGAGAGATAGGACAGGTGACAGAGATAAGTTTATGGTCGGAGGAGCCCAAAGGAGAGAAAAGATCGACAGTATAAGAAGAAGGGTTAGAAGTTAGAAACAGGTCAAGAATGTTGGGCCGATCTCCGATGCGATCCGGGATACGGGTGGGTTGCTGAACTAACTGCTCTAGGTCATTTAGGATAGAAAAGACGTAGGCTTGTTCACCAGGAGGATCAGTAGTGTGAGAGGAGAGCCAAAGGCGGTGGTGAACGTTGAAATCTCCTAAGAGGGAGATTTCTGAGAAAGGAGAAATGGATAGAATGTGTTCCACTGTAGAGTTTAGATAGTCAAAGAATTTGGGAAAGTTGGTAGAGTTAGGGGAAAGATAGACAGCACAGAAATATTTAGTAAGAGAATGACAGGAAAGTTTGAGCCATAAAGTTGAGAATTCAGAGGAGTCGAAATCGGGAACACGAGAGCAAGTGAGTTTGTTGTGCACATATGCACAACATCCGCCTTTGGCTTTGAAACTAGGATAGAGAAAGTAGGAGGATACAGAGAAGGGGTTGCTGGATGTTGCTACAGACACCTGAGTTTCGGTGAGGAAGAGAAGATCAGGTTTGTAGGAGGAGAGATGGTGCTCAACAGTGGCAGCTCCCTCTTCCTGCCTGTCTCCAGATATGATATTTAAACTTGAGCTTGCTAAAATTGAGGTTAGGAAGCAGGAGAATGAGACTAGGAGGCATGAGATTGAGGTTAGGAGGCACGAGGCTGAGCTTAGGTACGACTGAGAAATATTGTGCTCAAATAGATTTAGATAAGACTCGTGCAGAGTCGACAGGGATTCGGATGGGCCGTGAGGGCCAAGTAAGAGAACAGTCCTTGTCCCACTTAGTCAAGTTGGTGCCGGCATTTAGTGAAACTGAAGTCACAGAATTTTTTAATCGTTTTGAGAAGAAGTGTAGGGAGCATAATTGGCCTGAAGAGAAGTGGGCAGCTCTGGTCTCCTCAAGACTTACGGGTAAGGGTCTGAAGGCTTATGATGCACTGCCTTTAGAGTCTTGCATTGACTACCCAGAATTGAAGAGAGCTGTCCTACGGGCATACGAGTTGCAACCAGAAACATATCGATTGAAGTTTCGGGGTGTTACAAAGACTAGGGAGGCGACCTTTCTTGAACATGCCCGGGACTTAAAAGATGCACTTGCTAACTGGACACGTTCTGAGAAAGCTGAGACGGCCGAACAGTTGACTGAGCTGTTTCTGCTCGAGCAGTTTTATAAGTGTACTGGTGCAGATATGACTTTAACTATTAAAGAAAAGAACCCTAAAACTCTACAGGAGGCAGCTGAGATGGCTGACCTCCGGCTATCGCTAATTCGTGGGTGCGGGTCTGCCCAGCGTAGTGAGGCAGGTAACAAGGGGCGTGACGCCCCACCCCCCCCGAGTTAGTGATATACATTATGCAAACAAGTACAAGAGCCATGATACCAAGACTGACCACAAGACTAGCACCGTCCCATTTAAGAAGGGGCCGGGCCCTTCCCAGTACCAAGGGAAGCCCAGAGGGGAGTTGGAGTGTTATCATTGTCATGAAAAGGGGCACTTTGCAAGAGTCTGTCCTAGCAAACCACCTACAGCAGCTGTGTCTTTGGCCTGCAACATTGGTGTGTCTTCGAAGTTTTCTGAGTTTGCCCGGGGCAGTTCGTCAGAGGCTGAGGCACAGCCAATGCAGAAGCACCTGGGAGGCTCGAACCCTGCTCAGGATGTTTTTTGCAACCATAGAGGACGGGGTTGCGTGATGTGGGCGGGGCGCAAGCATGGAGTAGAGGTCTTGCGTGATACAGGTGCTTCCCAGACTCTGATGAATAACTTGACTGGCTACCCTATAAATGCGGCTCGGTTGGTAGTGGTGCAGGGTATTATGCAACTCGGTCATACCCGCTGGTGCGGTTGGAGTTGGAGGTGGATGGTGTGGCACGTGAATTGGATGTCGGGATTGTGGAGAAACTGCCAGTGGAGGGCGTCGACCTTCTTCTCGGCAACGACTTTGCAATGCCCGCTTCTGAGGTTCTACCCTTAGTCGTTGCCGAGAGGCCGGCCGACGTGAGTGGGGAAGAGCAAGAGTGGGTCGAGCGGTGCCAGACACAACCCATGGCGTGTGTTGTCACCCGAGCTCGGGCAGCTAAAGTGTCACAGCCTAGTCCTCCGTCTTCAGACCAGCAGAGGAACGATCAACAGGAGGAGGCTAAAGCTGGAGTTGGTTTTAAGAGTTTTGACTCGGCGGCTCTCCTGGGTGATTCAGTATTGGCACCTATGTTAGAGTCTGGAGAGGCCCCAGGACCTGTCACAGCTAGTGTGACGCATGTCGAGTATGAGCATGCTGTACAGAACGCCCAGTCAGGCCCCACTCTCGCTAGGATCGTCAGGGCAGGAACTTTGGCTGTAGTCTGTGTAGAGTTTCCTAACTCAGTTATGTGAACCGTTGTACTATAAGTATTATCATTATGTATTTTGTTTTCTTCTAAGTCAACGAGTTCTATTTTATATCATTAGATATAAGTATTGTGTGTGGGACTTGTATGTAATGATGAGAGGAGAGATATTACGTGGCGTGGGATTAGTGAGTACGCCACGCGGGCCGGTAGGCCTAATTCCCTCCTTCCTCCTCCCTTCCTCCCTTTCAGCGCGTGGGAAGTTCTTTGTCAATCCCAGATTGAGAGAGTATATGACGTCATGATTGCCAGTGGGCGGTCCTTAGTGTTGGCGATATGCTCGCTACAGGGCCGAGTATAAAAAGAGAGGTCCTCGCCACAATTCTTCAGAACTCATCAGGCAAAGCGACCTCTCATATCCCTTGCAACTATCGATATTCTTCCGACTGATGTGAACTTTCTCTACTCTCTGAACAGCCTATTTTCTTCTCTTCTCGTCCCTTTTTAACCAATGACCCCCTTTGGTGCAGATTTAGTCAGCCAAAGTATTATCGCTTGAGTTCTCACGAGATAAGTGCCTGTTAGATAGCCTATTTTTGGAAGGGTTAACTAGAATAGGATTGATTGATGTTTGTTGCACTCGTATATGTATTTCCCTGTGTACTATTATTCATGTTCCTGTTTTCTGCTGGTTTAGGTAATGCTAGACTGGGATAGGGTTCCTCGAGTTGTGATTTCCTATGAGTGCTAGGTTGGTTGAACCAGCACAATTGCAACGGAGACGTGGGAAGCCTAGGGGGTCTTTTTGATTGTGTACCGTAGGAGTTTAGCACTGTGTTGCGAGTGAGGGCTTTTGCCTGTGCCACCCAACACTGTGCTATCTCATTTGCTTGACTTTGAGAGGATCGCCAGGAGAGAACCAGATACTAGTGATCTGGATCTCTCAAGAGAGCATCCCGTCAATTACCGTAATTTGGCCGCACAGTCTTAAGGACCTCGCTAGGCTACGAGCCGCTTGCTCAGCCATTGTCTCTTAACCTTAGATATCCCAGCTAGACTTTGCTCGACCAGCAGATACAGCATAGTATTAAAGCTTCTCCTTATGTATATTATTGTTTAAGCACTATTGATTTCATGTGTGGCACGCTTAGCTACTTCAGAGATTAGTGGCCCACGAGCACAATCTTAGTAGGCTATTGCCAGTGCATTGTCGGAGTACTTCTTCTTAATGTTTGCCATATCCTATTGCTTATTCTTATTCTTATAATTCTTCTTATGTCAATTTAAAGCCTTTAATTACCAGTGAGTTATTCATTAAATTGCTGTTCAAAATCCGATACTTACTTCTTATGAGTATTCGAGAAGCATCTAACTTATCAGAAGATTCCTTGCTTGATGCTCGAGGACTATTGTTTAACGTAACGTAATAGTGCCGATCCGAAGTAGAGGGTGGAGGACTTCTTAAGTTCTTAGTTCAAGGGTGGATTACTTCGGCTTCGGCCAACACTATTCTTTAGTGTTGTAGTACTTTCTTCTTTGGTTGATTGTTGACCAGACTAGATAACTCCCGTCGTGTTATTAGTCTGTTGTGTGAAACGCTAGTACCGAGTTCTTGTATACCCCGTTATAGCAGATAGAACTCTGGAGGGTAGTGGCGTTTTTTGTTCGGCTGGCAGTACTCTGGGGTTGGGATCGTGTGTTTCCGTTGTGGCAGCGAGCCATACTCGAGTCCTGTGTAAGAGCCCTAGTGTACCCGAGTGCCCGGTCGTAACACTAGTGAGGAGGTAGGGCCGGAAGAGACTCCGGGGCAGCAACGTTGCACACGGAGAGAAAAAAGGGTTGCTCAGTTTGATATTGGGGAAGGACTTGGGTTGCTTTGGAAGCATCTAGACAGGTTGGTTCCCTCAGATATTTGTAAACTGCAGTTGGAGGATCCGGAAGTTCAGAAGTGTGGTAATGGTGCTGTCGAGATCAAACACGAGGACGGGGAAGCATGTCATGTGAACCTGTTGGAGGAGTTCGTGAGGCAACCACCTGAGCAGCCTACTGTCCCTGCGTTGGTCTGCCGCGGCCAAGGTGGAGAAGGAGAGGGGGGTAGTAGGGCACAGGTGGAGGAGAGAAGGGATTGTCATGTCTCGGCGGAACAGTGGGCGGGGGACACGAGTCTGGTGGCTGTGGAAGCGCTAGAGCACCTGCCTGAGCAGCAGTGTGCAGCACTCCAGCACCAGCTCGGTTCATACCCCACTGGTTGTGCCGAGCCCCTGAGTCTCACAACTCGGGCGGTGCAAGATGTTCCACGGGCAGGTCACGTGACTGTTGAAAGACCGTTAGCCTCGTTGTTTCGGTGGTTTAAGGTGGGCGACGAGGCTTTGGCATGGTTGCCAGGTCAGGGTCGACCCATGGCTGCCAAGGGTGGTGGTCAAAAGGAGGACATTGAGCAGATTGGTAAGGTCGGCTGTGGTATCGCAGTGCCCGGTCGTCGCATAGCCTCCCAATGCTGCTCTAGTCTAATGCAACAGCCCTACCATAGACCGACTGTATCTGGCCATGTCGCTGAAAGCGGTGATGCTGCGCAGGCAGATGTCGTCACAAGGAATGCGGGGGTGCGCATGTACGGTATCGGCGGGGAAGCCTTAGCAATAATGAAGTGTGGGAGTGACTGCACAGGTGGTACTGATTGTCCCTCTCATGACCTGGCTGTTCTAGGGACGAAGGTGGAGAAGGAGGGAGACTACAGGTTAGAAGCTGCGGTCTCGGCTGGGTTGTGGGAGGGCACTAGGCATGTTGTTCGTGGAGACAGTGCAAGGCAGTTGTTTACTAGGCTATGGCAGTACTTTCGCATGTTTGTTGCTTCTCCAGGCCTGATGTACGGGGTAGAATCCGACATGCAGGCTGGAGATAGTGCAAGGCTCAGTTTAATTCCCTACCGTATAAATCCTGCTCGACAGCCTGTGGTGCAAGCAGAGCTGGATTACGTGTGGACGAAGGGTCTGAGGGATAAGGAATGTCGTGAGTGGTCGTTGCTTGTAACTTTGTCCGAGCGTGCTAAAGAGGTATGTGGTTTTGTTGTGGACGGGAGTACCTACCAGTGCAATGTTATGCCTGACGGACTTAAGAATGCACTAGCAACGTTTCAGAACCTGATGAATGAAAGTGAAAAGGACGATGATGCGCTGGGGCATTTCGAGGTCTATGTTCCAGCCTATGGTCCGGTTGTTGTAGTTTACCCAGATCATCACCCTCTCAAGATCTTGGACCAGTTTCACAATCGGAATATGAGGCTGACCAGGTGGTCACTAAGGTTATTGGTATATAACCTGGACATACGCCATATTGCCGGTTGTGATAACGTGGTTGCAGATGGTCGTTCAAGGGTATATGATCCTGGGTAGATTGACACACGGGTAGCCTCCTGCTTTAGTTTGAATAGTATTTTGCGCTTGGTGCTTGTTGGCTCGCGGTTGTAGCCCAGCGTATTGGGTCGTAAAGCAGGAGTTGAGCGTTTGGTATAGAAGAAAAAATAGGCTGCCCTTATAGTGCAGCCGGAAAAAAAACATATTAAAATATAAAAATCATAAAAAAAAAAAAAAACTCTTCTTTTAATATAGATAATTGTATAAGTTTGTCATAGCCTATAGAGTTTGAGTAGTCCACGAACTATCAAACGGCTGAGCTGCTGTAAGCTCGCTCTGGGAGCATGATATTATGTCTTTTACTATTGTTGGGAGGAGTTATGAAATGTGAATTTTTTTTTTTATAAGATGTGTTTTAGTGATAAACTCAGCGTTGTTTTAGTGCCATGCGGTCGCTGGGTGTGAGGGGTTTGATGGGGTTCTGTATATCAGATTTTAGCTCAGGGTTGAGCAAGTAAAATCTTGGGGGAGGTGTGACGCATGTCGAGTATGAGCATGCTGTACAGAACGCCCAGTCAGGCCCCACTCTCGCTAGGATCGTCAGGGCAGGAACTTTGGCTGTAGTCTGTGTAGAGTTTCCTAACTTAGTTTATGTGAGCCGTTGTACTATAAGTATTATAAATATGTATTTTGTTTTCATCTGAGTCAACGAGTTCTATTTTATATCATTAGTTATAAGTATTGTGTGTGGGACTTATATGTAATGATGAGGAGAAGAGAGAGAGTTATGTAACGACGGCCCGTGAGCGCGCCACGAGGTAGGTAGGCCTCCCTCCCTCCTCCCTCCTCCCTCTCAGCGCGTGGGAAATCCTTTGTCGATCCCAGATTGAGAGAGAATATTACGTAACGATTGCTAGTGGGCGGTCCTTAGTAGTTGGCGATATGCTCACTAGAGGGCCGAGTATAAAAAGGAGAGGTCCTCGCCACAATTCTTTAGAACTCATCAGGCAGAGCGACTTCTCATATCCCTTGCAACTATCCATATTCTTCCGACTGATGTGAACTTTCTCTACTCTCTGAACAGCCTATCTTCTTCCCTTCTCGACCCTTTATAACCTCAATGACCCCTTTGGTGCAGATTTAGTCAGCCAAAGTATTATCGCTTGAGTTCTCACGAGATAAGTGCCTGTTAGATAGCCTATTTTTGGAAGGGTTAACTAGAATAGGATTGATTGATGTTTGTTGCACTCGTATATGCATTTCCCTGTGTGCGATTATTCATGTTCCTGTTTTCTGCTGGTTTAGGCAATGCTAGACTGGGATAGGGTTTCTGAGTTGTGATTTCCTATGAGTACTAGGTTGCGGTTGAACCAGTACAATTGCAACGGAGACGTGGAACGCCTAGGTGGTCTTTCTGACTGTGTACCGTGGGAGTTTAGCACTGTGTTGCGAGTGAGGGCTTTTGCCTCTGCCACCCAACACTGTGCTATCTCATTTGCTTGACTTTGAGAGGATCGCCAGGAGAGAACCAGATACTAGTGATCTGGATCTCTCAAGAGAGCATCCCGTCAATTAACGTAATTTGGCCGCACAGTCTTAAGGACCTCGCTAGGCTACGAGCCGCTTGCTCAGCCATTGTCTCTTAACCTTATGTATCCCAGCTAGACTTTGCTCGACCAGCAGATACAGCATAGTATTGAAGCTTCTCCTTATGTATATTATTGTTTATGCACTATTGATTTCATGTGTGGCACGCTTAGCTACTTCAGAGATTAGTGGCCCACGAGCACAATCTTAGTAGGCTATTGCCAGTGCATTGTCGGAGTACTTCTTCTTAATGTTTGCCATATCCTATTGCTTATTCTTATAATTCTTCTTATGTCAATTTAAAGCCTTTAATTACCAGTGAGTTATTCATTAAATTGCTGTTCAAAATCCGATACTTACTTCTTATGAGTATTCGAGAAGCATCTAACTTATCAGAAGATTCCTTGCTTGATGCTCGAGGACTATTGTTTAACGTAACGTAATAGTGCCGATCCGAAGTAGAGGGTGGAGGACTTCTTAAGTTCTTAGTTCAAGGGTGGATTACTTCGGCTTCGGCCAACACTATTCTTTAGTGTTGTAGTACTTTCTTCTTTGTTTGATTGTTGACCAGACTAGATAACTCCCGTCTTGTTATTAGTCTGTTGTGTGAAACGCTAGTACCGAGTTCTTGTATACCCCGTTATAGCAGATAGAACTCTGGAGGGTAGTGGCGTTTTTTGTTCGGCTGGCAGTACTCTGGGGTTGGGATCGTGTGTTTCCGTTGTGGCAGCGAGCCATACTCGAGTCCTGTGTAAGAGCCCTAGTGTACCCGAGTGCCCGGTCGTAACAAATGGCGACCTTGCTTAGGATTTTGTGAACAGTATAAATTTTTGCAGAGTTGTACAACATTTGTTTGTTTGTACTTTAGCGTGCATATTGAAGAATATTTTTTTTTGTAAGGCAATTAGGAGAGCATTTAAGAGACTCCAGTTAATTTAGTAATTAGTGCTTACATAAGGGAGTTAAACACTTTTGTCTCGAGAATTTTTTGTGAACTTCAGTATGTCGTGCCCTAGCACTGACGAGGAGCGAGAGATGCCAGTTGAAGAGGTGCCGTTAGTAATCAGTGAGGAGGATGCTAGAGTTTTTGTGAGTAAGCGGTACCACGTGACGGAGGAGAGGTTAACTGGGGTGAATATTTATGGCTTGCACCTGATAGCCAAGGTTTTGGGTCTATCCAATGTAGGAGGGATGTCCAAGGGGGAGCTGATTTCCTGGGTGTTGCGTGGGCGACATGGGGTTTCGGAGGAGAGGGCGTTTGGGGGGGTTCCTCCCCAGATCCCCTCTCACTCGACTCCCACAGTGCCGTCCACTCAGTTGCCGGAGGTTAGCACTCTCCCACAGAGGGATGAGAATTGGAAGATTGGAGTGCCCTCGGGCGGTGCGTATGGTGGTTCCCCAGTTCTTGCCCCCCCTCCTTCAGTAGTGGCAGCTCCCTCTTCCTGCCTGTCTCCAGATATGATATTTAAACTTGAGCTTGCTAAAATTGAGGTTAGGAAGCAGGAGAATGAGACTAGGAGGCATGAGATTGAGGTTAGGAGGCACGAGGCTGAGCTTAGGTACGACTCAGAGAAATATTGTGCTCAAATAGATTTAGATAAGACTCGTGCAGAGTCGACAGGGATTCGGATGGGCCGTGAGGGCCAAGTAAGAGAACAGTCCTTGTCCCACTTAGTCAAGTTGGTGCCGGCATTTAGTGAAACTGAAGTCACAGAATTTTTTAATCGTTTTGAGAAGAAGTGTAGGGAGCATAATTGGCCTGAAGAGAAGTGGGCAGCTCTGGTCTCCTCAAGACTTACGGGTAAGGGTCTGAAGGCTTATGATGCACTGCCTTTAGAGTCTTGCATTGACTACCCAGAATTGAAGAGAGCTGTCCTACGGGCATACGAGTTGCAACCAGAAACATATCGATTGAAGTTTCGGGGTGTTACGAAGACTAGGGAGGCGACCTTTCTTGAACATGCCCGGGACTTAAAAGATGCACTTGCTAACTGGACACGTTCTGAGAAAGCTGAGACGGCCGAACAGTTGACTGAGCTGTTTCTGCTCGAGCAGTTTTATAAGTGTACTGGTGCAGATATGACTTTAACTATTAAAGAAAAGAACCCTAAAACTCTACAGGAGGCAGCTGAGATGGCTGACCTCCGGCTATCACTAATTCGTGGGTGCGGGTCTGCCCAGCATAGTGAGGCAGGTAACAAGGGGCGTGACGCCCCACCCCCCCGAGTTAGTGATATACATTATGCAAACAAGTACAAGAGCTATGATACCAAGACTGACCACAAGACTAGCACCGTCCCATTTAAGAAGGGGCCGGGCCCTTCCCAGTACCAAGGGAAGCCCAGAGGGGAGTTGGAGTGTTATCATTGTCATGAAAATGGGCACTTTGCAAGAGTCTGTCCTAGCAAACCACCTACAGCAGCTGTTTCTTTGGCCTGCAACATTGGTGTGTCTTCGAAGTTTTCTGAGTTTGCCCGGGGCAGTTCGTCAGAGGCTGAGGCACAGCCAATGCAGAAGCACCTGGGAGGCTCGAACCCTGCTCAGGATGTTTTTTGCGACCATAGAGGACGGGGTTGCGTGATGTGGGCGGGGCGCAAGCATGGAGTAGAGGTCTTGCGTGATACAGGTGCTTCCCAAACTCTGATGAATAACTTGACTGGCTACCCTATAAATGCTGCTCGGGTGGTAGTGGTGCAGGGTATTAATGCAACTCGGTCATACCCGCTGGTGCGGTTGGAGTTGGAGGTGGATGGTGTGGCACGTGAATTGGATGTCGGGATTGTGGAGAAAGTGCCAGTGGAGGGCGTCGACCTTCTTCTCGGCAACGACTTTGCAATGCCCGCTTCTGAGGTTCTACCCTTAGTCGTTGCCGAGAGGACGGCCGACGTGAGTGGGGGAGAACAAGAGTGGGTCGAGCGGTGCCAGACACAACCCATGGCGTGTGCTGTCACCCGAGCTCGGGCAGCTAAAGTGTCACAGCCTAGTCCTCCGTCTTCAGACCAGCAGAGGAACGATCAACAGGAGAAGGCTAAAGCTGGAGTTGGTTTTAAGAGTTTTGACTCGGCGGCTCTCCTGGGTGATTCAGTATTGGCACCTATGTTAGAGTCTGGAGAGGCCCCAGGACCTGTCACAGCTAGTGAGGAGGTAGGGCCGGAAGAGACTCCGGGGCAGCAACGTTGCACATGGAGAGAAAAAAGGGTTGCTCAGTTTGATATTGGGGGAGGACTTGGGTTGCTTCGGAAGCATCTAGACAGGGTGGTTCCCTCAGATATTTGTAAACTGCAGTTGGAGGATCCGGAAGTTCAGAAGTGTGGTAATGGTGCTGTCGAGATCAAACACGAGGACGGGGAAGCATGTCATGTGAACCTGTTGGAGGAGTTTGTGAGGCAACCACCTGAGCAGCCTGCTGTCCCTGCGTTGGTCTGCCGCGGCCAAGGTGGAGAAGGAGAGGGGGGCAGTAGGGCACAGGTGGAGGAGAGTAGGGATTGTTATGTCTCGGCGGAGCCGTGGGCGGGGGACACGAGTCTGGTGGCTGTGGAAGCGCTAGAGCACCTGCCTGAGCAGCAGTGTGCAGCACTCCAGCACCAGCTCGGTTCATACCCCACTGGTCGTGCCGAGCCCCTGAGTCTCACAACTCGGGCGGTGCAAGATGTTCCACGGGCAGGTCACGTGACTGTTGAAAGACCGTTAGCCTCGTTGTTTCGGTGGTTCAAGGTGGGCGACGAGGCTTTGGCATGGTTGCCAGGTCAGGGTCGACCCATGGCTGCCAAGGGTGGTGGTCAAAAGGAGGACATTGAGCAGATTGGTAAGGTCGGCTGTGGTATCGCAGTGCCCGGTCGTCGCATAGCCTCCCAATGCTGCTCTAGTCTAATGCAACAGCCCTACCATAGACCGACTGTATCTGGCCATGTCGCTGAAAGCGGTGATGCTGCGCAGGCAGATGTTGTCACAAGGAATGCGGGGGTGCGCATGTACGGTATCGGCGGGGAAGCCTTAGCAATAATGAACTATGGGAGTGACTGCACAGGTGGTACTGATTGTCCCTCTCATGACCTGGCTGTTCTAGGGACGAAGGTGGAGAAGGAGGGAGACTACAGGTTAGAAGCTGCGGTCTCGGCTGGGTTGTGGGAGGGCACTAGGCATGTTGTTCGTGGAGACAGTGCAAGGCAGTTATTTACTAGGCTATGGCAGTACTTTCGCATGTTTGTTGCTTCTCCAGGCCTGATGTACGGGGTAGAATCCGACATGCAGGCTGGAGATAGTGCAAGGCTCAGTTTAATTCCCTACCGTATAAATCCTGCTCGACAGCCTATGGTGCAAGCAGAGCTGGATTACGTGTGGACGAAGGGTCTGAGGGATAAGGAATGTCGTGAGTGGTCGTTGCTTGTAACTTTGTCCGAGCGTGCTAAAGAGGTATGTGGTTTTGTTGTGGACGGGAGTACCTACCAGTGCAATGTTATGCCTGACGGACTTAAGAATGCACTAGCAACGTTTCAGAACCTGATGAATGAAAGTGAAAAGGACGATGATGCGCTGGGGCATTTCGAGGTCTATGTTCCAGCCTATGGTCCGGTCGTTGTAGTTTACCCAGATCATCACCCTCTCAAGATCTTGGACCAGTTTCACAATCGGAGTATGAGGCTGACCAGGTGGTCACTAAGGTTATTGGTATATAACCTGGACATACGCCATATTGCCGGTTGTGACAACGTGGTTGCAGATGGTCGTTCAAGGGTATATGATCCTGGGTAGATTGACACACGGGTAGCCTCCTGCTTTAGTTTGAATAGTATTTTGCGCTTGGTGCTTGTTGGCTCGCGGTTGTAGCCCAGCGTATTGGGTCGTAAAGCAGGATTGTTGAGCGTTTGGTATAGAAGAAAATAGGCTGCCCTTATAGTGCAGCCGGAAAAAACATATTAAAATATAAAAATCATATAAAAACTCTTTCTTTTTGATATAGATAATTGTATAAGTTTGTCATAGCCTATAGAGTTTGAGTAGTCCACGAACTATCAAACGGCTGAGCTGCTGTAAGCTCGCTCTGGGAGCATGATATTATGTCTTTTACTATTGTTGGGAGGAGTTATGAAATGTGAATTTTTTTTTATAAGATGTGTTTTAGTGATAAACTCAGCGTTGTTTTAGTGCCATGCGGTCGCTGGGTGTGAGGGGTTTGATGGGGTTCTGTATATCAGATTTTAGCTCAGGGTTGAGCAAGTAAAATCTTGGGGGAGGTGTGACGCATGTCGAGTATGATCATGCTGTACAGAACGCCCAGTCAGGCCCCACTCTCGCTAGGATCGTCAGGGCAGGAACTTTGGCTGTAGTCTGTGTAGAGTTTCCTAACTCAGTTTATGTGAACCGTTGTACTATAAGTATTATAATTATGTATTTTGTTTTCTTCTAAGTCAACGAGTTCTATTTTATATCATTAGATATAAGTATTGTGTGTGGGACTTATTTATAATGATGAGAGAGAGAGTTATGTAACGACGGCACGGGAGCGCGCCACGAGGTAGGTAGGCCTCCCTCCCTCCTCCCTCCTCCCTCCTCCCTCCTCAAGCGCGTGGGAAATCCTTTTGTCGATCCCAGATTGAGAGAGAATATTACGTAATGATTGTCAGTGGGCGGTCCTTAGTAGTTTGCGATATGCCGCTAGAGGGCCGAGTATAAAAAGGAGAGGTCCTCGCCACAATTCTTTAGAACTCATCAGGCAGAGCGACTTCTTATATCCCTTGCAACTATATATATTCTTCCGACTGATGTGAACTTTCTCTACTCTCTGAACAGCCTATCTTCTTCCCTTCTCGACCCTTTATAACCTCAATGACCCCTTTGGTGCAGATTTAGTCAGCCAAAGTATTATCGCTTGAGTTCTCACGAGATAAGTGCCTGTTAGATAGCCTATTTTTGGAAGGGTTAACTAGAATAGGATTGATTGATGTTTGTTGCACTCGTATATGCATTTCCCTGTGTGCGATTATTCATGTTCCTGTTTTCTGCTGGTTTAGGCAATGCTAGACTGGGATAGGGTTTCTGAGTTGTGATTTCCTATGAGTACTAGGTTGCGGTTGAACCAGTACAATTGCAACGGAGACGTGGAACGCCTAGGTGGTCTTTCTGACTGTGTACCGTGGGAGTTTAGCACTGTGTTGCGAGTGAGGGCTTTTGCCTCTGCCACCCAACACTGTGCTATCTCATTTGCTTGACTTTGAGAGGATCGCCAGGAGAGAACCAGATACTAGTGATCTGGATCTCTCAAGAGAGCATCCCGTCAATTAACGTAATTTGGCCGCACAGTCTTAAGGACCTCGCTAGGCTACGAGCCGCCTGCTCAGCCATTGTCTCTTAACCTTATGTATCCCAGCTAGACTTTGCTCGACCAGCAGATACAGCATAGTATTGAAGCTTCTCCTTATGTATGTTATTGTTTATGCACTATTGATTTCATGTGTGGCACGCTTAGCTACTTCAGAGATTAGTGGCCCACGAGCACAATCTTAGTAGGCTATTGCCAGTGCATTGTCGGAGTACTTCTTCTTAATGTTTGCCATATCCTATTGCTTATTCTTATTCTTATAATTCTTCTTATGTCAATTTAAAGCCTTTAATTACCAGTGAGTTATTCATTAAATTGCTGTTCAAAATCCGATACTTACTTCTTATGAGTATTCGAGAAGCATCTAACTTATCAGAAGATTCCTTGCTTGATGCTCGAGGACTATTGTTTAACGTAACGTAATAGTGCCGATCCGAAGTAGAGGGTGGAGGACTTCTTAAGTTCTTAGTTCAAGGGTGGATTACTTCGGCTTCGGCCAACACTATTCTTTAGTGTTGTAGTACTTTCTTCTTTGTTTGATTGTTGACCAGACTAGATAACTCCCGTCTTGTTATTAGTCTGTTGTGTGAAACGCTAGTACCAAGTTCTTGTATACCCCGTTATAGCAGATAGAACTCTGGAGGGTAGTGGCGTTTTTTGTTCGGCTGGCAGTACTCTGGGGTTGGGATCGTGTGTTTCCGTTGTGGCAGCGAGCCATACTCGAGTCCTGTGTAAGAGCCCTAGTGTACCCGAGTGCCCGGTCGTAACAATATATACTGTATATATATGTATATATATATATTTATGTATATTTATTTATCTACAGTATATACATACATACGGTACATATTTATTTATTTATTTACATAGATACTATTATGCATGCATACATAGGTACGAAACTGAGAAGGATAATGACGATAAAACCTATATTGAAGACAACAAAATATAATATATATGAACTATATATTATACAGTATATAATGTAAGGGTTGGTGTTTGGATCGAGACAGGGGTAGGAGAAGAGACAGAGAGGGGATATTTGTGTCCTGAAATGTTAATACCTGTCGTTTCTGTTGTGTGTGTAGTGATATGTGGTGGGATGAGAGATGGTTGTGTGTGTGTGTGTGTGTGTGGGATGAGAGATGGCTGGGTGTGTGTGTGTGTGTGTGTGTGTGTGTGTGTGTGTGTGTGTGTGTGTGTGTGTGTGTGTGTGTGGTGATATATGGTGGGATGAGAGATGGTTGTGTGTGTGGGGTGAGAGATGGCCGTATGTGTGTGGGTGTGTGTGTGTGTGTGTGTGGTGATATGTGGTGGGATGAGAGATGGTTGGGTGTATGTGTGTGTGTGGGGGTGAGAGATGGCTGTGTGTGTGTGGTGGGATGAGAGATGGTTGTGTGTGTGTGTGGGGTGAAAGATGGCTGTGGGTGTGTGTGTGTGTGTGTGTGTGTGTGTGTGTGTGTGTGTGTGTGGTGATATGTGGTGGGAAGAGAGATGGTTGTGTGTGTGTGTGGTGATATGTGGTGGGATGAGAGATCGTTGTGTGTGTGTGGGGTGAGAGATGGCTGTGTGTGTGGGGGGGGGGGTGAGAGATGGCTGTGTGTGTGTAGGTGTGTGTGTGTGTGTGTGTGGTGATATGTTGTGTGAGAGATGGCTGTGTGTGTGTTGGTGGGTGTGTGTGTGTGTGTGTGTGTGTGTGTGTGTGTGTGTGTGTGTGTGTGTGTGTGTGTGGTGATATGTGGGATGAGAGATGGCTGTGTGTGGGTGGGTGTGTATGTGGTACTGTGGGTGTGTGTGTGTGTGTGTGTGTGTGGTGATATGTGGGATGAAAGATGGCTGTGTCCTTCACTCCCCTCCCTCTTCTCCTTACTCCACACACCACCTCACATGCTGCACATATCTCTTCCTTAAACACTTTGTTCACCTCCTCCACTTCCTCCATACCCTCCAGGTCAAACCTACCTAGTCGTCTTTCTACTGCTCTCTTTAACTCTTCCCTTATCTTCTCCTCCTGCAACCTCTCCACCCTCTTCGCCATTCCACCTTCCTCTCGCCTCCCTCCAGCTCTCCTCACCCACTTCTGTTGTATCCTAATTTTAACTACAACTACATAATGGTCAGACAGACCCCTCCAATACCCCTATACACCCTAGCATCCAGCACAGAATTCTACATTCGTTCATCCACACATATATTATTATATTTTTTTTCATCAACCAACTTCACCTCTAAACTCAATTAATGAAATCAACAAATACATGTGGCACTCCAAGTACTCGAACCTAGGATACTCACATCGAATTCCTCGCACTTATGCATTACGCTATCAAGACAATTACAGAAATATGCAAAGGCCTACGATTTATTATGCAGTTTGGAATCGGTGCCTTTCATTCCTCCGCTGTCCCATCTCTCCTCCTCCACACCACTTTCCATGTGTACCTGTGTATCATTCTGTGTCTGAAGAAGGTGTTGGCTATCCACAACCTCCTCCCCACACATACGTCCACAAGTGCACTACCATTCCCATTCACCTCTGATGGTACCCCCACCCTCCCACCACTCCATCAACTTCCTATCACCCACCTTCCCATTCATATCCATAGACAGGATATTTATTTTTATTTTTTTTAAGGGGGTTCACCGTTTTTTTTTTATCTTTCTCTCCTTTTCTCTCTTTCCTTGGCTTGTATCCATTCGGCCCCATTCAGCCAATTGTTTTAAGACGTTTATCCACATCCAGGTGTCGATTTCTTCCTGGCGAGCGATAGCGAGCCAGCATTGTATGGAGAAATCCGGCTTCGCCGGAGATTTTTTTTATCGAAAAATGTACAAATTTAGCTTGCTATCAAAACAAAAATATATACTGTATGTGCTGGCTCGCTACCGCTCGCCAGGACAAAATCGACACCTGGATGGGGGTAAACGTCTTAAAACAGTAGGCTGATTGGGGCCGAATGGATACAAACAATAAAGAGAGGGAGAGAAAAAAAAAAAAAAACGAGGTATGCTCCCTTAACCATAACAAATAAAAAAGTCCAGAAACTTGTATAAGACCCGAGCTGACTCAACTTGACGATCACAGAAAAGAGAGCCGTGGTGGACACATTGATTACGCTATTAGGTGCAACGTCTCGGGGGTTATTATGATATTTTGTTTAATTATTATTGAGGGTTTTAATTGTTTTAGGCATTTTCGAACAATGTGTATTTAGTTAACCCCTAGACTTGGAAAAACGCCTCTCCAAACCCCCTTCAAACCCCCTTCAAACTAAAAGAACGTTCCCCAGACCCCCTTCAAGCTAAATATGTACATTTTTCGGTAGAAAAATATCCCGGCCAAAGGCCAGTTTCTCCCAAATTGCAGGCTCGCTACCGCTCGCCCAGGAAGAATCGACACATTATTGGGTTGAAGCATCATATAATCGCCAAACTAATGAGGTGAAACGTCTTAAAATAATATCCAAGCTAATGGAGTAAATCAGGGAGCCTCCAAATTGGCCCGCCCTGCACCTAATAGGGTTAAGCCGGTATCACACGAACACTTTTTCACTGAACATTTATGCTCAACACTGGTCTGGCAGCTTATGTGGTCAACATATACAATATTTCGGTTGCCTAAATTCATCTATCACAAGTCTAGTTTCCGATACCAGTGCAAAATATTCCAAACAAGTTGCCAGAAAAATGTTGATTATCGAATGTTGACTATAAAAGCTCTCGTGTGATACCGGCTTTATGGGGACAGTGGTCGTTTTTTATATTATTTTTTTCTTCTGTTAATTCATATATTCCTCACTAGACCTCCATCAAGCTTAGAAAAACACCCCCTGGACCCCCCTTCTAGATAAATTTGTACATTTTTCGGTAGAAAATTTTCCTCTTAAAATTTCAGGCTCGCTATCGCTCGCCAGAAAGAAATCGACACCTAAATGGCATGAAAGGTAAAGAA
The DNA here is from genome assembly GCA_037953745.1 of Lithodes maja. Lineage (NCBI taxonomy): Eukaryota > Metazoa > Arthropoda > Malacostraca > Decapoda > Lithodidae > Lithodes > Lithodes maja. The sequence goes on from JBAKBP010006056.1 coordinate 89,805, forward strand.
ATTGACAACGAAATAAGGCGAAAGGTGTTAATATCGCCAAACTAATGGGCCGAACGTCTTAATATCTCAAAATTATTTGGGCTAAACACGAGGGAGAAAGGGGACCAAAAAAACGACCCATCTCCCCTTAACCCTAAATCGAGTCAGATAAAGCTATATTTTTTTTCTCTCTCGCTCTGGATTTCATTACGGCAGAGGGAGCATAAGTTTTATCATTATGGGGAGATAAATGTGTGAGATAGTGGAAGGAGAGAGAGAGAGAGAGTGAGAGAGAATGGGATGGAGAGAGATAGAAGAAGAAGAAGAAGAAGAAGAAGAAGAAGAATATATATATATATATATACCGGTATATATATATATATATATATATACAGTATATATATATAGAGAGAGAGAGAGAGAGAGAGGAGCTGCTGGGAATATTTTTGTTTATCTTTTGTATATATACGGTATATATATATATATATATATATATATATATATATATATATATACAGTATATATAAATAAGATGACTACAGGACTATAGGATTGCATGAAAGAAGTTAACTCGAATTTCTGTTGTTGTGAATATAGAATTGCATGAAAGAAAAAGTGAATATTGTTACGGCGAGCGATAGATAAAGCGAGGTCAGTGCCCGGCTTATAAATCCGGGCCATGTAACGGTGAAGGGAGGACGCGGCTTATACAGGGAAGAGTAAATATAAACATTGATACGAACACGAACTAGGCTATAGTCTATTTTGTTTGTTATTTCTATCTATCTATCTATCTATTGCCGGACGCCTTACTCCCCTTAATGAGGGTGGCCATACACAGAATGCCCCCAAGTGGACCTATTCCCTGTAAGAGGGACAACTCGAGCCAGTTTACTTTAGGACTTACAGGATTGACCACTCAATTTAGGCTCCGTCCGACTCCGAGGCCCTCTATGTACCTTGTTAGCACTATTTTCTACAGTGGTGTTCGGCTAGTCCATCCACTAACCTGCCTTACCCAGTACGGATTTGTATCAGGTTGTCTCCCCTATATGGGTTGCCGACCTAGGCTAACGAGTCTCATCCACCCAGAAATAAAATGTTTTCACATGGCGGAAAATATAATCCCTTAGAAGCTGGTTTTCGATACTTATATAATGTAAATATAACATCTGAGGTGAAGCCATTGATTTCTGGGGCTGATGAGTGATTGGTGCTTCTGAATGATTGTGTGTTTGGGTTTTTGGGGCGAACTATTATATGTTCTTCTCTTTTCACCTTTTTTTTCCTTTCTCGTGTCTCTTGGTGATCCTCCCAACCCCTTGTGGGAGTAAGGGTTGGCTACTGACTGACTGATTGACTGATGTAAAAATAGACACGTAAATGAAAGCGTGTCACACGAACGAATTTTCCATCAATTTTTCCGGGCAATTGTAGTCTGGCAGCTTCAAAATATAAGTTCCATAAGAATTTAACTACCTAACATAATCTACTATATAATCGTTTAAAAATTGTTAGAATAAAATAAGAATATTAGTTGACGGTACAGACAGGGTTATAAATCCGGTTTGATATATATATATATATATATATATATATATATATTGTGACGCACCCAGTGCGTGGCAACGCAACCTGAATGTACTCCTTGGTACTCCACTGTACCGCCACTGTGCGGTACCTCTGTACCGCTGTACCGTGCTGGCTGCCTATATTGAGTATGACAACGTATAACTATGTTCTTTGTATCTCTGCAAAGGTCTCGTCATGTGCTAACCAGTGGTGGGTTTTGTTTTAAGCCATGTCGAGACCTTCCATTTAATATGTAGTATCAATAGAGAAGTTGATAGATAAGACAATGGGAGTTCAGAGAGAGAGAGTGAGTTGGGCTTCAGAGCGAGAGGGTAGCTATGCGCCACGCTGCCGGGGGGGTGGTTGCCAGACGTATGGACCGGTTGGCAGCCTTGCGCTTATAGCTAGGCGCGACAGGGTTGGTAGTCCATTGCCGCCTGCCTATGCTGCCTGGGCTGCCCATGTTGTCGTACTGCACATTGCCTGGAGGCTCGCTGTGTGTTCCATGATCAGGTTGCCTAGAACCTTTGAGATTCTAACATCCCTTGCCCTCTCTCCCAACTTCTCACGGTTGCACTCTTTCTCTCTGACGACATTACTCTCATTTCATTCTTCTCTCTATTTAAATGCATAACCTTCCCTTGAGGTCCTAAAGGAGTTTCAGCACTCACCTCTCGTATTACTCTTAGGACAAGCATATATTTACATGTATTAGATTTAAGGGGTTAATGTGAACAGCGATCTTCTTGATGAGGATAGTTGGTGAACGTTCTACATGTTCACGAGTTATATGCCCAGCTCATCATCCAATTTGTGACTAGACTAGTGCCATGTGTAAGAGCCCGACCATGCCCAGGAGTTGTCTGTAGAGGGGCGAGGACTTAGCCTTGATTTGCCTACCGAGCCAGGAGCGAGTGTAGTACCAGAGACTACAGCTCGCTCGTAGTGCCGGTATAGTAGAGTAACGTAATTTATCTGTCCTTGTGTTCTCTGCAGTCTTTTCCTGGGTTCTCGCTTTCGGTGCTGGGACTCGTTGTTCCTGTGACTTGGCCTGCTAGCTAGAACACATGGGGATGATGAGTGGGTTATATCTTTATTTTACTATGCATTGCAGCTCTCTTTAAGTATATGTATGTAACACTTTACAATACACATTACTCACACACAAGACAACACTATTAATACTTTCATGTATCAATTAACTGCACTGTCGTTTTGCTGCTGTGTCCGGAGTTCTGTTGCGTAGGGCGCATACGGACTCAGAGGGGAGACAGAGTGAGAGAAGCGAAGTAGCCTATGCGGTAGTAGGCTACCGGCGCAGTACTGTTGCCTGCAACCTTTTAGTTATTCCAAGTATAGATTCATTCTTATAATAAGTGACTACTATTTATGTTCCTTCCATGTGTATTATTAGGTATCTACTGGATCATGAACATCTTGTATGCTACATGCTAGTGCATGTTAGTAGGGGACAGTTATTCTAGTGCACGCGCTTTCAAGTAGGCGTGTACATTTGTCATTTAGCATTTCACTGTCATACCTTTAGCCTGCTTCTATTCTACATTATTAGAGGCTTAATATTAACGTAGTTTCTTGAGTATTGCATTTCTTTAGTAATAACGTAACCTATAAATGTCTGAGGGAGTTTAGCCTCATAGCCTACCCCTGTTGTACACTTTCGCCGAGTTAAGGTACCTCGTTACCGTAGACGATAACTCTGTAGGGCGTTGGTGCTTTTGTTGTCTGGAGCATATAGTATTTGGGACTGGAATCGAGCGTGTCGTTGTCACATAAGCCATTTCTGTCCTACGATCAAGAATCCCGAATATGTATTGCCGATCCAGCCGTAACAAAATGGCGACCTTGCACAAGATTCAGTAGTATACTATCACATGTTTTTTGGAGAACTATTCTATGCTACCTAGTAGAGCTGGCTAGAATTTTCTTGCATATTGGAGGAATTTTTATTGTGTCATTATTGTATTGGTGGACTTGCAGATTGTTTCGTTAGGGGTGTCTAGAGTAGAGTCATTCAAGCATCTTTAACATTTTGTGAGTCGAGACTGCAATTAGTAATAAGCACTTCTTTTTTTTTATGAACAGCAATTGTATAACCAGCACTATGTCTAATGACTCATCATTTACGGGGGAGGATAACACGGTACAGCCTAGTGACCAGCAAGTACAACAGATATTTAGGGAGGGGAGTGTTATAAGTGGAGAGAGGGATGCCCGGGCATTTTTGCAGACACCTTTGACCGAACAGCGCCTGCAGGCTATTGATTGTTACGGTCTTCGCTGTTTAGCCACGGTTTTGGGGCGGGACTGTCCTGACAGTTGGCCCAAGAAGAATTTGGTGGCATGTTTGTTGGGTGATGGCGATGGGGCGGTGGGTGGAGTGGGGTCTTGGGGGGTTCCCTCCAAGCCTCCATTCCACTCTACCCCTGAGCTGGGCCCTCAGCCAGCGATTCTTAGCACGATGCAGCAGGAGGGTTCTCAATGGCAAGCTGGCTTACCCGTAAACACGTCTCGGTGTGGATCCCCCATTTTGTGCTCTCCCCCCCCAGGCCTGTCTCCTGAGATGTTATTTCAGCTAGAACTAGCTAAGCTTAAGTTGCAAGAGAGTCAACAGGCTAGTATAGAACGGATTAAGCTGCAGGAGACTCAGATACAACAGGCTAGTATAGAACGCATAGAGGTTGCTAGAATCCAAGCCAATCAGGATGCAACCAGGTACCAGGCTGAAATGGATGTCGAGAAGTCTAGAGTAGAGACCACGGGGCGTCATCTCGGTGGTGGGCACTGGGTTACAGACTCACTTTCGCATTTAATTAAGTTAGTACCCGCATTTGATGAGACAGCAGTGACTGCGTTTTTTGCTCGTTTCGAAAAGAAGTGTCGTGAGTATGACTGGCCGGAGGTTAAATGGGCAGCATTAGTTTCATCACGTCTAGTGGGTAAGGGGTTGAAAGCCTACGATGCACTGTCACTGGACGAGAGTGTCGTGTATGGACTGGTGAAGGAGGCTGTGCTCCGGGCCTACGAACTGCAACCCGAAACTTATAGATTGAAGTTCCGTGGCGTGAATAAGAAGAGCGACGTCAGTTTTATGGAGCACGCACGGGACTTAACAGATGCATGTAATAACTGGTTTCGGTCCGAGCACGCAGAGTCGGCTGAGGAAATTAAGCAACTTTTCTATCTGGAACAGTTTTACAAATGTACTGGAACCGATCTAACGCTGAACATTAAGGAAAAATGTCCCAAGACAGTAGAGGAGGCTGCCAAGATGGCAGACCTCAGATTATCTTTGATTCGTGGTTGCGGTGCCGCTCAGAGGGCTGAGTCAGGGCAGAAGGGACGCTATACCCCACCCACCAGAGTTTTCGATAATAACAAATCCTATGACACACATAACCACACTAAAAGCATTGCACCTAATAACACCTACAAACACAAGCCTCTCCCGTTTACTAAAGGTCAGGCCCCTTCTTCGCCCGCACAAGGGAAGAAGCCCATTGGGGATGTGAAATGTTACAAATGTCAGAAGCTAGGCCATTATTCACGGGAGTGCCCTAGTAACACTCCCGCTAAGCCGGTGTCATTGGTTCACAGTATCGGTGTGTCTCTGAAGGCTGCAGCAACTGCCCGGGGTAGGTTGTCAGCAGCTGAGGCACACACGGTAAAGAAGCGTACGGAAGGCTCGACACCTGTCCGGGACACTTTCTGTAGCCATCGGAGACACGGGTTTGTGAGCTGGGGGAGTGAACTACGGAGGGTTAACTTGCTGAGGGATACGGGGGCTTCGCAAACTTTGTTGAGGAACTTCACAGGGAAACCGATAAATGCGGCCAGAGTTGTTGTGGTGCAGGGTATAAATGCTACGAGGTCATACCCACTTGTGAGGTTGGAGTTGAGAGTGGGAGAGGTGTGCAGGGAGCTGGATGTAGGGATCGTTGAGTGTTTGCCAGTTGAGGGCGTCGACCTTCTTCTCGGCAACGACTTTGCGGTGCCCACTTCCGGGACTCCACCCTTAGTCGTTGCCGAGAGGGCGGCCGACGTGGATGGTGAGAATCGGGAATGGGTTGGGAGGTGCCAACAGGATGAGATGGCCTGTGTGGTAACCCGATCTCGCTCTGCGGCTCCTGCACAGCCTAGCACTCAACCTCGGGGACAGTGGAGGAAGGATCAGGAGAAGGTTGCTAAGGGCAGGAAAAGGGACATTGATTCTGCTGCACTTCTCGGTGATTCGGTACTTGGACCTATAATAAACACGGGAGTTGACTCTGGCCCAGATATGGTGTGTAACAAGGCAGAGTTGGGTAAGACTTCGCGTGAGGCAAGAGCTGTAGCGAGAGCCACTAAGGCAGTAGAGCCTACTAGCCGGGGTAATGTCTTATTACAAAACCATCTTGATGCATTGACGCCCAGGGACATTAGTGAGCAGCAGCTGCAAGACGCTAGCCTAGCTCGTTATAGCAATGGTGCCATAGAGTTGGAGGAAGATGGGGATGCGAAGCCGGGAGATTTCTTTAGGCTCAACAGGATATTGTACCGCAGATTTCTAGACCCCAAATCGAAGTGGGAGGGCGGTGCGAGGGTAGTAGACCAGGTGGTTGTTCCAAATAAGTATAGAGAGTCCTTATTGTGTCTGGCGCATGATGTGCCGGTGGCGGGTCATTTGGGGGTAACAAAAACATTGGCGGCATTGGGCAGGTTTTTCTGGTGGCCTGGGGTCAAGGCTGATGTCTGTGCATGGGTGGCTGGGTGTGCGACCTGCCAGACAACGGGGAAGCCTAACCAGACAATCCCGAAGGCACCTTTGTTTCCCATACCTGTCACCGGGCCTCCGTTCAGCAAAGTTGTAGTAGATTTGGTTGGCCCTTTCCCGCCTACTAGTAGTGGCAATAAATTCCTGTTGACAATCATGGATGTGGCTACGAGATACCCGGACGCATACCCCATGAGAAACGGCTCGGCAAAGGCAGTTGTTAAAAACTTATTATTGTTCTGTTCCCGTTATGGATTTCCACGTGAGGTGCAGTCAGACCAGGGGAGCAATTTTACATCCAAATTGTTCAAGCAAACCCTTCAGTTGCACGGTATATGTTCTGTAGTGTCGTCAGCCTACCATCCCGAGAGTCAGGGAGTCTTGGAGCGGTGGCACTCGACCCTGAAGAGTATGCTACGCTGTTACTGTGCAGAACATGACACTGATTGGGATTTGGGTCTGCCGTATGTTCTGTTCGCTGCACGTGAAGTCCCAGGAGAGAGCCTGGGGTTCAGTCCAAATCAACTAGTCTTTGGCCATAATGTGAGAGGACCTTTAAGTATGGTGAAAGAGATCTGGGAGGGCGAAGAGAAGCTGGGGTCTGTACTTAAATATATCCTTGAGAGCCGGGAGAGACTTATAGGTTGCATGGCAGCGGCAGGTAATAACTTGGTTAATGCACAGGCGGTCATGAAGCACCAGTATGACGCCAAGGTGAAGCTTCGGGAGTTTTCGGTGGGTCAGGAGGTAATGTTGCTTTTACCTTTGCCTGGACACCCCCTTTCTGCCAAGTTCATTGGGCCGTATGTGGTGGCTAAGAAACTGTCCGACCTTGATTATCTCGTTGCAACACCTGACCGTAGAAAAAAACATCAGTTATGTCATGTTAACCTCATGAAAGAGTATGTGAGACGCCCCTCAGAGCCTCTCACTGTCCCTGTGCTGGCCTGCAGCGGCCAGGGTGGAGAAGGAGGTGGGGACAGTCATGCTGCTGAGGAGGATAGCTGGGACTGTGTCATTTCCGCGGAACAGTGGGCGGGGAATACTGAACAAGAGGCTAGGCAAGCTGTAAGTCACCTGCCTGAGCACCAGGGTGCTGCTGTCCTAGGCCTGTTCAGGTCATACCCCTCTGTTTTCGCCGAACACCCAGGTCTCACTACTCAGGTAACGCACGATGTGGACGTCGGTGATAATGTGCCCTTCAAGTCAGTGCCCTACCGTGTGCCCCCGGTAAAGTTGCCAGCTTTACGGGAGGAGTTAAAGTACATGGTTGAGAGAGGGATGATCACTGAAGGTTATGTGAAGTGGACATCACCCGTCACGTTGCAGCCAAAACCTGACGGCAAGGTGCGGTTCTGCATAGATTTTCGTAGGCTAAATGGCTTGACCACTACCAACCCTTACCCTTTGCCTCGAGTTGACGACAGCGTGGACAAGATAGGGAATGCAAAGTACCTTACTAAAATTAATCTTGTAAAAGGCTACTGGCAAGTACCCCTGTCGGACCGAGCTAAGCAAGTTTGTGGTTTTGTGGTAGATGGCAAGACCTACCAATGTAACGTAATGCCTTATGCTGGGGTCACACATTCACGTATATGCTCCCGTATGCTCCCGTACGAAGGTTTATTGGTAGTTGGCAACCGAATACGTAAAACGTAAGGGCTTAGTACGCAAAACTTAAATGAAATTGTGTCTAGTCGTGGGGGTTGGTACGCATGGCGGGTGTAGCCACGCTGGTCTTGTAGGTGGTTGGTGCGGCCAAGGTCGCCCGGTATCCTTTGGATTGCGAATCGGATACGGGGCTCGTGCTCACGTATGTAAAAAGTTGGGAATGCATACGTTTTACCTGTCTAGCTGCTACGTATTACGGGTGCAGCCACGTAAAACGTAGCAGCTAGACAGGTAAAACGTAAGTTTCTTCCGCCAATCGTACAATGTTCACGTAAAACGTGAAAGTGAAAGTAAGTCCGGCCGCATCTGGCAACACCGCCACACTACGTGTTGGCGGGAAGATGCGGCACCGTTGTATGGTGGGGTCACGGGGGACCAGCGGGGGACACTCCGTCACACCTCTCACCACACCGGAGCAGCAACCAACAAGCCCTGCCACCCTCTGCACCCTGCCGAAAACAAATCGTAGCAGCGAAACGACTGCACCTATGGCTTTCATATTTTTACCACATGTACCTTACCCTTTAGGCTACCCACCACAAAAATCCCAAATCCCTCCTCCCACCCACTCGTTGACTGTCGGTCCCGTCAGAAGGAAAAAAAAGGAAAATCTGTGGCGGCGAAACGACTGCACCAATCGGGTCCATATTTGTGTGACAAGTCCCTTACCCTTCTGCCTTCCCCCCACCACACCCCCAACCACCTCCAACCACCCACTTCCAGCGTATCCGTACGAAGATAAGGAAAGAAAGAAAAATCTGTGGCGGCGAAACTACCTCACCAATCGGTTCCATATTTGTGTGACAAGTCCCTTACCCTTCTGCCTTCCCCCCACCACACCCCCAACCGCCTCCCACCACCCACTTCCAGCGTATCCGTACGAAGATAAGGAAAAAAAGGAAAATCCGTGGTGGCGAAACTACCTCACCAATCGGCTTCATATGTGTAACACAAGTCAATTACCCTTCTACCTTCCCCCAACCAACCCGAAAACCACCCTCCCATCACCCTCCCACCCATACATTCCGATACCATAAAAGTCTCTGTAGTCTATAGTATCTTTTCAGCTACTTTCGGGACCATCGGGGACCTGATTTCTGGCGAAAATGGACAAGGGGAGTGTTTTTTTTACCATTATCCTTCCTTTCTCTCCCAACTTGATAGATTTAGCCAAAAAAAAACAAAAAAACTCTGGCACTGGCAGAAGCACACCGTCACAATTGGCTGGCACTCAGCGGGTGAATGGTCTTTCCTCTATAAAGGGAGTTCACAAAATTGAACTCCTCCAGGATGAATTCCGCGATGTTGTTCATGGTGCCGATGAAGGACTGGGAATGGGAATGGTGTGGCCATTCCTGCCATTTTGTAGTTCCCAGATTCCAACCCAGACCTACGTGGTTGACAAAGACTGTCTTTGTCTGTGTTTGGACAGACGGGTGTGCCTACGATTGTCCGGACACGGTCCACGTAATGCCTACAAACTCACAAGACGTACGGCCTCAGCTACGTAGGTATTGTGTGGGCGTGGCCATGGGCGTGGCCTGTGTTCCGCAAATCGGGCAGCCCAGGCGGACTAACGGGGACATGCTTACGCAAGTCGCAAGCACGTACGTAGCTCCATACGACTACATTACGTCTGACGTAACACTGGCCCCGTTACGGTACGTATGTCGGGTAGTGCAATAGTCTTCCTCTATACGGGCGTACACGGCCGGACTACGCCCGTCATTACACAAAATTGGCGATCACGCCTGACGGGAGCATACGGGAGCGATATACGTGAATGTGTGACCCCAGCATTATGGGCTTAAGAACGCACCTGCCACGTTTCAGAACCTGATGAACGATATTTGTGACGAAATCCCTAACTGCACGGTCTACCTTGATGACGTGATAGTGTATGATGATGATTTTGAAAATCACCTAAGGCACTTAGAGACCCTGTTTGGGAAGTTGCACGATGCTGGGTTGGTGGTGAACCTGAGGAAGTGCGAGTTTGTAAAGGCTACTGTGCAGTATCTTGGCTTCGTGGTCGGGTTAGGCCGGGTGTGCCCCCCCCTGAGCAAGATACAGGCTATCAATATGTTTCCCAGGCCCACCACTAAGCGCCAGGTCATGCGGTTCCTAGGTATGATAGGCTATTATAGGCGCTTCATCCGGGGATACTCTACTGTCTTAGCACCGTTAACTGATCTACTGTCGAAGTCAGTGAAGTTCTGTTGGGCTGCGGAGTGTCAGAGGGCTTTCGACCTAGTCAAGCACCTGCTGTGTACACATCCGATTTTGAGAGCCCCAGACTTCTCCAGGAGTTTTCAGCTGGCGACTGATGCCAGCGGTGTGGGTGCCGGGGCAGTGTTACTGCAGACTGATTCCGAGGGCTTGGAACACCCAGTGAGCTTCTTTTCTCGCAAGTTTAATTCGGCACAAAGGAATTACTCGACTATAGAGAAGGAGCATCTTGCTATCGTTTTGTCGCTCAAACATTTCGAAGTTTATGTTCCAGCCTACGGCCCGGTAGTGACGATTTATACGGACCATCATCCCTTGAAATTCCTAAATCAGTTTCACAATCGGAATATGCGGTTGACCAGGTGGTCCCTAATGCTCCAAGAGTATAATCTCAACATTCAGCATATTGCCGGGAGTGAGAACGTGATAGCAGATTGTCTATCAAGGGTTGATGATCCAGGATAGTCGTGCACGGTGTGTGGGTTGAGCAGGAGTAAAATTAGGCTATCATAATGCCGTCCAAAAAGATTATAAAACAATAAAATAAACGAGATTTTTTTTTTTTAGTTTTGTAAGTCTTTATTGTTGTAGCATGATGCATGCGATATTGTGTTTTATGTATAATTCACACTTCAGTTGTTGTGCACCTTTTGCAATTAGTGGCAGCTAAGGGTAGCAGGTCGGTTGGTTGCCTGTCAGATTTTGATAATGCTTTTAAGGTCGATTATCTAAAATCTTGGGGGGGCTGTGACGCACCCAGTGCGTGGCAACGCAACCTGATTGTACTCCTTGGTACTCCACTGTACCGCCACTGTGCGGTACCTCTGTACCGCTGTACCGTGCTGGCTGCCTATATTGAGTGTGACAACGTATAACTATGTTCTTTGTATCTCTGCAAAGGTCTCGTCATGTGCTAACCAGTGGTGGGTTTTGTTTTAAGCCATGTCGAGACCTTCCATTTAATATGTAGTATCAATAGAGAAGTTGATAGATAAGACAATGGGAGTTCAGAGAGAGAGAGTGAGTTGGGCTTCAGAGCGAGAGGGTAGCTATGCGCCACGCTGCCGGGGGGGTGGTTGCCAGACGTATGGACCGGTTGGCAGCCTTGCGCTTATAGCTAGGCGCGACAGGGTTGGTAGTCCATTGCCGCCTGCCTATGCTGCCTGGGCTGCCCATGTTGTCGTACTGCACATTGCCTGGAGGCTCGCTGTGTGTTCCATGATCAGGTTGCCTAGAACCTTTGAGATTCTAACATCCCTTGCCCTCTCTCCCAACTTCTCACGGTTGCACTCTTTCTCTCTGACGACATTACTCTCATTTCATTCTTCTCTCTATTTAAATGCATAACCTTCCCTTGAGGTCCTAAAGGAGTTTCAGCACTCACCTCTCGTATTACTCTTAGGACAAGCATATATTTACATGTATTAGATTTAAGGGGTTAATGTGAACAGCGATCTTCTTGATGAGGATAGTTGGTGAACGTTCTACATGTTCACGAGTTATATGCCCAGCTCATCATCCAATTTGTGACTAGACTAGTGCCATGTGTAAGAGCCCGACCATGCCCAGGAGTTGTCTGTAGAGGGGCGAGGACTTAGCCTTGATTTGCCTACCGAGCCAGGAGCGAGTGTAGTACCAGAGACTACAGCTCGCTCGTAGTGCCGGTATAGTAGAGTAACGTAATTTATCTGTCCTTGTGTTCTCTGCAGTCTTTTCCTGGGTTCTCGCTTTCGGTGCTGGGACTCGTTGTTCCTGTGACTTGGCCTGCTAGCTAGAACACATGGGGATGATGAGTGGGTTATATCTTTATTTTACTATGCATTGCAGCTCTCTTTAAGTATATGTATGTAACACTTTACAATACACATTACTCACACACAAGACAACACTATTAATACTTTCATGTATCAATTAACTGCACTGTCGTTTTGCTGCTGTGTCCGGAGTTCTGTTGCGTAGGGCGCATACGGACTCAGAGGGGAGACAGAGTGAGAGAAGCGAAGTAGCCTATGCGGTAGTAGGCTACCGGCGCAGTACTGTTGCCTGCAACCTTTTAGTTATTCCAAGTATAGATTCATTCTTATAATAAGTGACTACTATTTATGTTCCTTCCATGTGTATTATTAGGTATCTACTGGATCATGAACATCTTGTATGCTACATGCTAGTGCATGTTAGTAGGGGACAGTTATTCTAGTGCACGCGCTTTCAAGTAGGCGTGTACATTTGTCATTTAGCATTTCACTGTCATACCTTTAGCCTGCTTCTATTCTACATTATTAGAGGCTTAATATTAACGTAGTTTCTTGAGTATTGCATTTCTTTAGTAATAACGTAACCTATAAATGTCTGAGGGAGTTTAGCCTCATAGCCTACCCCTGTTGTACACTTTCGCCGAGTTAAGGTACCTCGTTACCGTAGACGATAACTCTGTAGGGCGTTGGTGCTTTTGTTGTCTGGAGCATATAGTATTTGGGACTGGAATCGAGCGTGTCGTTGTCACATAAGCCATTTCTGTCCTACGATCAAGAATCCCGAATATGTATTGCCGATCCAGCCGTAACAATATATATACCGGTATATATACTGTATATATATATATATTTATTTATTTATTTATTTATTTATTTCAAAGTTGTATTTGTTTTATTTTATTTTATTTTTTTGAGGGGAGATGGGGGCTTTCATACTTGAAACGGACTCTGGATAAGCGGAATAATGTTGTTGTATTAGCTTAAAGGGGTCTATTGAAGAACAACTCAATAATAGTAATAATAATGATAATGAGAGATAATATGAACGCGAAAATAAACCGATATGATTGAAAGCCTTATAAACTACTACTACTAGTACTACTACTTTTTTTTTTTTTTTTTTTTTTTTCATACATTTCATGTTACTACTACTACCATCACCACCTCTACCACCACCACTACCTTATATTTAATATTGTACACATACTAAATTTCACAAGCATCAGATACTACTATTCTACACCATGCAACTTCAATCCAGTCTCCTTCCTATGCGACCCTCTGCCACTGCTGCCTCGTAGTCTACTTCTGCCACCGTCACTGGTTTTGGTGCAGACCTTATTGTTCTCCGCAGGCATAGTAGTGCTGATCTGAGCAATGAGAAAGATAGACGGCATCTCATCCAGGCTACGACGTGGCTCCTAGGCTGTTGCTTCTTCTCTGCGATGATCTCTGCTAGCCTTGAATAGAAGCACTGGTCCCATCCCTACTGATGTGGTGAAGACTAGTAGGGTAAAGCTGCCATGTTCGACTTGTAAGATCCTTTCTCCGTATGTCCTGACCTTCTCTCGTTCGTTCCTCTTGTGTGCAGCCTCCAGAGACAGCTCGCTGTAGCTGTGGGCCATTGGGTCAAATACTCTTATGTCAAAGAACGCTCGCTGTGCATTTGTCCAAAAGCCTCTTGCACTAACGTCCAATCTTGCTTCTGTGGATGTGTTGACCGTCCTGTGCTGCATGGTCTCTCCACCCAAGGGAATGAGTGATGGTTCGCTCACCACATCTCTACACACCTCCCTGAGCATGTTCGCTGTTATATCTCTTACTTCATCGTGCCTGATGCTGATGAATCCTCCTTTCTTACATATCATGGTGTGGCCTGTATCGTTGATGGTTCCACAAACGCATCGATCGGACAGTCCTTCAATCGGCCAATCATACCTCAGTGCAATAGCATCATTAAATTCTTGTTTGTTGAGATTGAAGCTTTTTGCCTTGATTGGTAGTGTTGTCAGCCAATTTGAAGCGCCCGTTTCTTGTGCTATTTGTAGTTTTCTTGTTTGTCTCGGGTGAAGTTGTCCCATCAATTGTGCCAGGTCATTTTTCTGTGAGTTTTGCCTCTCTGACGTGATGGTCTTTCTGATGTTGTAGATGTCTGCCTGGTCTACTTCACCGTCAGAATCTTGTGCTATGATACGGTCAGTGAGAGATCCTGTTATCTTTACCGAGTTCTGGTATTCCGTTACCGCCCTCTTCACTGGGTCGATGATTCCCATCCCTCCCAACCTAGGAGGCAGTGCGAGCAGCTCCCTCTCTGTATCATTCGGGGTGTGCGACTTTATCCACGCTGGGATGAGTTTGTCTCTGATGGCATCTTCCAGTGGTTGAAGTAATGCGCTCACATTTGGAACGGTTCTCATCAAGTAGGTCCAGCGATGTTTGACCCCATATGTGAATGCCGAATACGCGGCCTGTGGTTCCGTCTTTGCAATATTGGCCAGTTTCTCAATTTCATTTACCCATTCTCTGACCTTCTCCTCTATGTATTTGTTCTTGAACTCTTCCGTGCCGATCACCGCCCCAAGGTGACACTGTCCGTCCTTTGTTACTACCACTTCACTACCGCTGAAAGCTTCTACCGCCCTTTCATAATGTTCTGTTTTTACTATTAGTATTGACTTTCTGGCATTTGGATGGCACCCTATTTTTGGTCCTACCTCTGATATTTGTTCCCACCAGTGCTTGAGATTGTTGACTTTTCCCGCTCCAGTGAGATCGTCTGCATAGGCTACCTGCTTTACTTGCGTCGCCTCATGGCTTGTTAAGGTTAGCAACACTGAGAGACCTAAGGCATTCATTGCCATTGCTACTGGGTCACCTTGTGTGGTTCCTTCCATTGATTTCAGAGGTGTTCCCCTTCGTGTGTTCTGGTTGTTTACTATGAAGAGGTCCGCAGGCTTTTTATAGGTGTTCTCTACATAGGTGGCAAAACTGGGGCATTTTACTTTGATGTTATGTATTGCCGGCTTTCTGTTGATGGTGTTAAAGGCGTTTGTTGCATCCACTAGCAGCACAGCTTCACAGTCCACTTGCTCATATATTTTTCTTATGTCATGAATTGCTGCCTCTCCCCCTGCTTGGTGGCCGGCACACACTTGGAGATTACCGGCCGCTGACCGCACATCGTCTTTCACCACTTCCATTATGCATTTTCCGATGATTCTTCTCAGCACTTCACCCACTCCTACTGGTCTGCATCCTGGATTCTTGTCTAAAGGTATTAGGCGACAAGCTGTGTAAGCCTCCAAATGTTGACAATTTTGGGTGGTCATCTTTCTTGCAAGAGCTGCCAGAGCCCTACATAAGTCTGTTGCTGCTAGTCCGAAGATTGCTCTACTCAGGATTGCCCTCCAGCCGTTTGCATCCAGCCCTGATGGGCCTGCACTGTCTTGTGTCCCTAGAGCCTTTTTCCAAATCATTTCGCCTATGATTCGTTCGTATATGACGGTGTTCGGTGGTATATAATCACCCTCTAGCCTCTGACTCTCGTGGACACTAGGTTGTGGATGTTTCTCTTTCAACATTTGGATGGTTTCTCTTGTGATAGGCAGCAACCCACAAGCTGCCTCCTTTGTCAGGGACCTTATTGCAGGTGCCACTTTTCCTTGCCTCATCTGGTCGCCGAATCTCCTGGCCTCGTCTTCATTGTTTTTCTTTTTTTGCCACCGCCTGCCTAGTCTCCCTTGTATTGCTCTGGCTTCATTGAGTAAGTCATCCATCTTGTTCTCATTCCATAATTTCATTCTTCTTGTTAGCGCAGTCACATTTTTGCCTTGATTAGATTTGTGGTGAGTTTTTTGCAAGAAGAGATGTGGAATGCTGAAAATTATCTTGAGAACATACGGGGCTAAAGATGTGTCATAGACATAGTTATAAATGAGCTTTGTCATATCGTTCAGCATGTTGGTGGTGGCACCACATTTTGGAGGGTTGAAAAAGTTGTGTGCAGACCAATATACTATTTCTGAGTATGTTGCATCAATCCAAATTCTAACTTCCTCTTCCCGTAATCCTTTCCAGAGTATGTTTCCACCTCTGCCTGCTTCATTTGGCCCCCTTGGAGGCCTGCCATCCTCTCTTCCGTCTCGGTTGTCGTCTCCCTCTCTTGTGTCTCTTGTTGGCTCCTCATTACTTTCCGCTTCTTGGGGTTCTTCTATCTCTCTTGGGGCCCTTGAGTCCCTTGCTACTCCCCTTATTGTTTCGGGTTCCCTGCCACCCTGACGGCCTCCCTCATCTGCCTCCCGTCGCTCACTCTGGGAATTTGTTGCCATCTCTCCACTCGTTCCTGTTCTACCTAAAGGGTTATGACAATTGTCCCCTTTATTACAGTTTGTGCAAATTTTATTTCTCTTCACACAACTGCAATGCTCACAGTTGTGTTCATGTTTGGTACATATGCAGCATTTTTTGTAATTTTTTGACCTTTGTGATGGAGCCTCGTCTGAGCTGTCCTCGTCCTCCATCTTATCCTTATCTCATTATTATATCCACATTTCTGTCCGTTCCTCTACTAAGTCCTTAAATAGTAGGTCTAAGATAACTGTAGGCAGGTACACAGGTCCTAACGAATATTCTAGGAAACTATTAAGCAGTGCCGAACTAAGAAGATGATTTGTGTCCAAAAATCAGTATTACTTAGATAATTATAAGTTTATCTTATCATCCGTACATAGCCTGTGTAGCAACACTCAAAAATATTTCGGTATGTCTACATATATTGTTGTACTACAGTGTTTATTTCCTATTAGTATGATTGTTTGTCATATTTGATATTCCACCTGACAGACTGGTGGGATGTATGTGTAAAATTGTTGTGTCTGTATAATTTGTTGTTGCTACGTGACTTACACAAACTAAGTAAACAATTAAACAGGATGACACGATAGAGATACAGAGCGTGATTGAGAGAGTGAGAGTGAGAGTGTAAAGGGCAGTGATGGAAGGGGTCAGTAAAATAAGGGAAGAGAGAGAGAGAGCGAGAGAGAGAGAGGAGGGGGGGTTATAGTATTATTCACTGATGTTGAAAGTGATTAGTTGATCAGTGGAGACTAGAGAGAGAGAGAGAGAGAGATAATGTCCCTGTGGTTTTGAAGGTGATTAATTTAACACTGGATATGAGGTAGAGAGAGAGAGAGCTAGTAATAGAGGTAGAGAGAGCGAGGGCGAGAGTGAGAGTGAGGGGGTCCCAGGTCACTGGGTAAGGTAGCAGGTGTGGGGGAGGGGTGGGTATGGGTAAGGGGTAGGGTAAGGGGTAAGGGAATGTAGGAGGGGGTGGGGTATGGGTAAGGGGTAAGGGGGGGTAGGGTAGGGTAGGGGGGGTGGGGAGGGTAGGGTTGTAGGGTAAGGGGTATGGGAGATATCTAGAGCACACCCAGTAAGTATTCAATATATTCCTCAGATGTTCAGCAATATGTTTGTCTTTTCTGCATCATTGAAGTGTTGTTGTTGTTGTTCCCCAAGCTGCCTGGCCGAACAGCCCCAAGGCCCCGAGCAAGGCCAAGGCCATAACCGAGCGCCCCCACAGAACCCTCCCCACCGACCACAATAAAGCCTGGGTGACCGAAGCCACTCCATGGCGGGGAGCTGAGGAGGGTGCGGAAATGCCCGGGAAACCAAAGCCCCACCCAGGGCCCTGTGTCCCTCAGCAATTATGAAGAGAAAGTTGAGGGGCAAGGGAAAAATGTGACGCTTTGGCTTCCAATCTTGGTAGATTGGGAGGTCAATCCACGTTAGAGACGCCGTCACTTGAGATCTAGAAAATATATAAGTAAAAGGAACAGTCAGAGTAAGCTATGGGTATGGCAGAGATTGCTCAGTTCTCACTCTGATAGACCAGCCCATCACCACATGAAGTGTAGAATGATTTGGTTCACTTCTCCATGACTCGTATCTCCATGCGCTGGCGTGATGACAGCAGGTGGGTGGGTGGGGGTGGGGGTGGGGGAAGGGGAAGGGGGGGGGGGGGTTTACCCACGTGTGATGCTGAGTGGTGCTGGAGGTGTTGGTGGTGGTGGTACTGGTTGGTAGAGGTCACGGGGGTGCGGGGGGGGGGGGGGGTGCGGTTATTGTCCCTGCCACTGTCTGTTCCTTGCCTCACTCTTCAAAATTCCATTTCTTCTATCACTTGTCGCTTAATTTTGGTTAGATAGATCTCCAGTTTTTCACTCAATATCCAATCACAGTAATTTCCCGTTTACTCTGTTGATTGTATCACAGTTTCATCCCTACCCCTTCCCTCACTAATATGCTGTTCCCCACGGAGAGATAAATCCATACGTCTTCTTCTGACCGACTGTTGGCTACTACTACTACTAGGCTACCACTAGTACTACTTTTTATATCGTCACATATTGACAATTGTAATGTCATTTTCATCTACTATGTAATATGTTCGTCTGTTATGTATATTATGAAATAAAGTTGATTAATTGATTAATTGATTGCTACTGCTACTACTACTACCTCAAGACTCACCAACAACAGTAAGGTTGACTCTGGCATGTGTGGTAGTAAGATGCTTATAGTCCACTCTGCATCAAAACACCGCCTGGTCCTCCCGCACCGTCTGGTTAAGCACAAGGGCCGCAGGGGCACTTGTGAGGCTAAAGTGGGCCCGGGACCCTAGGATCTTGGGGTCAGACCACTCCTTAGGCCGGGAATACGCCCCTGATCTTGCGTCGTAGCTGTGGAGGGAAGAACAAAATAATTAATATAAACACCATATGAGGAGGAGCACTTTATTGACAACGTTGACATAATTAAGGGGAGACTGACCGTTTGTTTGGTCTATTAATTCATTTATTCATATATTTATTTAGTTTCCTCCCTAGACCTCCATCAAGCTTAGAAAAACACCCCCTAAATCCCCCTTTAAGAGAAATGTTTACAATTTTCGGCAGAAAAAATTCCCGGCCGAAGGCCAATTCCTCTTAAAATTTCAGGCTCGCTATCGCTCGCCAGGAAATAATCAACACCTAAGTGGCACGAAAGGTCTTAAAATTTACAACGAAATGCGGCGAAAGGTGTTAAAATCGCCAAACTAATGGACCGAACGTCTTAAATCTCGAAACTAATGGGGCTAAACATTAGGGAGAAGGGGGTCCAGAAAACTGGCCCATGTCCCCTTAAGGTAAAATGACGCCCTGCCACCATTCTCGCCACCCTAGTGCTAAGAGGCTCACATCACATCACAACGTTTATAATGAAGACTTTTAGTATGAGCACGAGCACAGTGGCTTGTATTAGTATGAGCACGAGCACAGTGTCTTGTATTAGTATGAGCACGAGCACAGTGTCTTGTATTAGTATGAGCACGAGCACAGTGTCTTGTATTAGTATGAGCACGAGCACAGTGTCTTGTATTAGTATGAGCACGAGCACAGTGTCTTGTATTAGTATGAGCACGAGCACAGTGTCTTGTATTAGTATGAGCACGAGCACAGTGTCTTGTATTAGTATGAGCACGAGCACAGTGTCTTGTATTAGTATGAGCACGAGCACAGTGTCTTGTATTAGTATGAGCACGAGCACAGTGTCTTGTATTAGTATGAGCACGAGCACAGTGTCTTGTATTAGTATGAGCACGAGCACAGTGTCTTGTATTAGTATGAGCACGAGCACAGTGTCTTGTATTAGTATGAGCACGAGCACAGTGTCTTGTATTAGTATGAGCACGAGCACAGTGTTTTGTATTAGTATGAGCACGAGCACAGTGTCTTGTATTAGTATGAGCACGAGCACAGTGTCTTGTATTAGTATGAGCACGAGCACAGTGTCTTGTATTAGTATAAGCACGAGCACAGTGTCTTTTATTAGTATGAGCACGAGCACAGTGTCTTGTATTAGTATGAGCACGAGCACAGTGTCTTGTATTAGTATGAGCACGAGCACAGTGTCTTGTATTAGTATGAGCACGAGCACAGTGTCTTGTATTAGTATGAGCACGAGCACAGTGTCTTGTATTAGTATGAGCACGAGCACAGTGTCTTGTATTAGTATGAACACGAGTACAGTGTCTTATATTAGTATGAGCACGAGCACAGTGTCTTGTATTAGTATGAGCACGAGCACAGTGTCTTGTATTAGTATGAGCACGAGCACAGTGTCTTGTATTAGTATGAGCACGAGCACAGAGTGTCTTGTATTTATACTTAACAACTTTATTCTGCTCGGTGTTCATTATAATTTTGTTATTATTAGGTTACCATTATTATTATTATTATTATTATTAGTATTAGTATTATTTATCGGTGACTTGAGTGGAGTTACATTACTTTAACATCTAATAAGTTTGGAGATAATAAGACTTTCACCTCATTCAGATATCTATTTTTATGGAAGTGTGCTTCAATTTTGTACTGTACATACAGTGTTTAGCTTGAAGGGGGTTAGGGAAGACATTGCTTCAATATTTATATATTCTTTTATTTACATATAAGTATGAAGGACACAACAGACAAAGCTGTCTGTATCAAGTGTCCCCTCAAAATATAATTATATATACTACACATTGCTCGAGAATGACAACAGCAAACGAACTATCTCCCTAACAGTAAAACTCCATATCCTAATTACCCTCCCTCCAGACGTCTCAGTAGGAGGAAGGGTAGTGTAGTGAGGAAGGGGTGAGTGGAGGTCTATATCTTGGTGAGGAGGTTTGGGTTCCACTACTCTACCTTTAGGAGTAATGGATAGTGGTGGGTGGGGGGGGAGAGAGAGGGGTGTAGGAGGAAGGGTAGTGTAGTGAGGAAGTAGTGAGTGGAGGTCTATATCTTGGTGAGGAGGCTTGGGTTCCACTACTCTACCTTTAGGGGTAATGGATAGTGGTGGTTGGGGGGGGGGGAGAGGGGGGTAGGAGGAAGGGTAGTGTAGTGAGGAAGTAGTGAGTGGAGGTCTATATCTTGGTGAGGAGGCTTGGGTTCCACTACTCATGGATAGTGGTGGTGGGGGAGGGGGGAGAGAGAGGGGGGTAGGAGGAAGGGTAGTGTAGTGAGGAAGTAGTGAGTGGAGGTCTATATCTTGGTGAGGAGGCTTGGGTTCCACTACTCTACCTTTATGGGTAATGGATAGGGGTGGTGGGGGGGGGGAAGTGTGTGTGTGTGTGTGTGTGTGACAGAAGGAGAGGGGAGGGAGTGTGTGTGTGCGTGCGTGAGAGAAAGGAGGGGAGAGAAAGAGTGTGCGTTTGTGTGTGTGAAAGAGAGAGCGTGAGAAGGAGTTTGAGAGAGAGAGAGAGAGCACATTCTGTTCACAATAACCCAGCACAGAGCACTTTAAGTGTCAAAATTAAGCCTCACTTAAAAGCCGTGTAGGTCTCGGATATGGTGTAATAAGTGTGTGTGGAGAGAGAGAGAGAGAGAGAGAGAGAGAGAGAGAGAGAGAGAGAGAGAGAGAGAGAGAGAGAATATTATATACCAGGGTGTAATAGGTCAGTAAATGGGCGGAAGGGGCTAGTGGCTGTTATTATTTTGGTCTACTAATTAATTTATTAATTTATTTTATTGTGTCCTCGTTAGACCTTCCTCAAGCTTAAAAAAAACACCCCCTAGACCCCCCTCAAGATAAATTTGTACATTCTTCGGTAGAAAAATGTCCCCTCTTGTAATTACAGGCTTGCTATCGCTCGCCAGGAAAACATCGATATCTAAATGGTACAATAGGTCTTATAATTGACAATGATATGGAGCTAAAGGTGTAAAAAAAAAACGCCAAGCTACTGGGCCGAACGTCTTAATTAATTAAAATCTGAAAACTAATGGGGCAAAACACAAGGGAGAAAGGGGACTAGAAAAACAGCCCATCTCTCCTTAACCCTCTCCATTTGTTGATTACTTTCTGAATTAGATTGATATCCAATATTCGATAAATTGATATTTATCGTAGTCACGTACGTAGCCTTTAAATGTCTTGGTGGTTTAATGGTTAGAGTGTTTGAGCTCTGTATGTGGTATCCCAGGTTCGAATCCCGGTAGGATCACATGCTTTCATTAATTTAATTGAGAGGTGTTTGGTGTTGGGAGTGAAATTAATCATTTAGATTATTACATATTAGTGGCTCTCACATTATTTTACAGAGGTTAGGCATTATGTCTAGCGTCAAAAAGGTTAATTTAAATCGTACTTAACCCTTTGAATTGTACTGGTAGGTCCTAAGCTGAATAAAATCGCCTTGTGGTACATACTGTAGATGTAATTATTAAAGTCATCACTATTTAACATGAACATGATCAGAGTACCGGTAACATGACGTAACTTCGGACGGGGAGATAACTCCGAACACTCTAGAAAAAATATACGATGAACCACAGTTATGGGTAAATACATGATGTTCTGGAAAAACAAGTATGTCTGTGGTGTTCTTCCATAATGCAGAGTCATTGTTCCATAACTGTAGCTTACATACTTTTATCCATTAATGTCCGAAGTATAACCCCCGTCCGAAGCTAGGTCATTTCACGGTAGCCCTTTAAGCTGATAATTTCGAAGTTTAATTACTAATAATAATTATAAAAATGGTAAAAATTGTAGGTTTATTGTTCACTTGCTGCTGTGAGGCTGAAAATCTGAGTTTATATTAATCTAGGTACAGTATCTACTATACTTATTCTACCTTAACTACGAGGTCATAATCTAGGTAGAGTATCTACTATACTTATTCTACCTTAACTACGAGGTCATAATCTAGGTACAGTATCTACTATACTTATTCTACCTTAACTACGAGGTCATAATCTAGGTACAGTATCTACTATACTTATTCTACCTTAACTACGAGGTCATAATCTAGGTACAGTATCTACTATACTTATTCTACCTTAACTACGAGGTCATAAGCGACTTTTGGCGACCGTAAATTGCCGAATTCCCATCATGGTACATACGCAGATGCACTGGTGAGGAGTATGTGTAGGCTAACATAGGCTGATAGTTGTTGTTGTTGTTGCTGTTCCCCAAGCTGCCTGGCCGAACAGCCCCAAGGCCCCGAGCAAGGCCAAGGCAATAACCGAGCGCCCCCACAGAACCCTCCCTGCCGACCACAATAAAGCCTGGGTGACCGAAGCCACTCCATGGCGGGGAGCTGAGGAGGGTGTGGAAATGCCCGGGAAACCAAAGCCCCACCCAGGGCCCTGTGCCCCTAAGCAATTATAAAGAGAAAGTTGAGGGGCAAAGGAAAAATGTGACGCTTTGGCTTCCAATCTTGGTAGATTGGGAGGTCAAGCCACGGAAGAGACGCCGTCACTTGAGATCTAGAAAATATATAAGTAAAAGGAACAGTCAGAGTAAGCTATGGGTATGGCAGAGATCGCTCAGTTCTCACTCTGATAGACCAGCCCATCACCAAAGGCTGATAGTTGAGCAGCTTGGCTAGAAGATACAATCACCTTCATCGGGATAGCCGACATTGTTTTTAGTACTTTGGGGAGTTTAAACCCTTGAGCTCACGATCAGCACACAGCGCTTTAGACCACTCGGCTAACCCGACCCTATTTTAGTGTGTGTGTGTGTGTGTGTGTGTGTGTGTGTGTATGTGTGTGTGTGTGTGTGTGTGTGTGTGTGTGTGTGTGTGTGTGTGGTAGAGAGAGAGTGCGTTCGTGTGTACATATACAACACAGGAACTCGTGTACTTAATTAATGGCGCAGTACGGGGGAACAAGAGGCCCGATAAATTAGGTCACGGGCATATCTGTTATCGGGGGGGGGGGGGGGGGGGATCTGTGACGGGCGACGGGGGAACGGAGCAATCGAAGAGGAGAGAAAGCCTGCGGGAATTTGTGCGTTGGACAATCGATGGTAACAGGCACGGCAAAGATAATGAGTATTCAACATGAATAAATAGGATACAAGACGAGTACAAAGGAGTACAAAGTAAAAACAAGCAACAACAGCTCATGCGACCCCTCGAGGTTACTTGCCATCCAAAACACTGCTGTTCCAAGTGTTGCAACAGTATTTCGGAGAGAATGTGGGAAAGATGTGAGAAGGAAGTGCTGCCCTGGGGCTTAGTCCATGGCAGGGGAAATTATATTAAGATCTATTAGGTTATTGAACAAACTCTACTAAAGTAAATATTTATTCAATTACAAATGCAGTCAACCTTGGGTTCAGGGCAAGGTGCTTGTCTAGGCGAACTTTGACACCTCGAGAAAGCCCATTCCACAAGCTGACGCCTCGATTGAAGAAGAAATTCTTGGATTTGTTATAGTTGAATGATTTACCAATGATTTTGCAGCCATATCCCCGAGTGTGGTTTGATTGGTCAATCGTAAAATATTTATTACAGTAACTCATGTTGTCCCTTTAATGATCTTGAAAACTTGTATAAGTGTAATGGTTATGTGGTATGCCAAGAGAGCAGAAAAGGCCACTGTATATGCTGATTAAAAGTGGATGTGAATTTATGGCATATTATTGAAAGAAATACAGCTTAGAGAGAGAGAGAGAGAGAGAGAGAGAGAGAGAGAGAGAGTGAGAGTGAGAGTGACAGATAAATATATATATATATATATATATATATATAGAGAGAGAGAGAGAGAACTACCAGGCTGTAATAGAAGTAGGAAAGGTAAAAGAGTTGGAGCTAGAATGGCCCCTGACGTGATAATTAAGGGGGGGGGGGGTGGAAGAGGGGGGCAAGCTGACGTTGTTACTAAAGTTTGGGATTAAAGGGGGCTGTGAGGAGGCTAAGGGGTGGGGAGCGAGTATCTCTCGAGCAATCCCCCCCCCCCCACCCCCCCTTAAACACCCTCATCTGGAGGAAGAGAGAGAGAGAAAGAATCCGACCGACCGATTCACCGACCAACTTGTTAAAAAAATATTATGAACGAAAAAAAAAAAAAAAAAAAAAAATATATATATATATATATATATATATATATATAC